>JZLH01S0091748.1:34180-45954 GCA_001188425.1 Eucidaris tribuloides | reverse complement strand
CAAATTCAGAGTTTGCAGCTAGTGGGGATGTACGTCACGAAAAAAGCTGCGCATTGCATTCTGGGAGTATACAGATTCGTACCAGAATACGGTTTTAGCAAAATTTGAAAAATCAATTAAAAATAATTGGGCCTCTTAATTTTAACAAAAACATTATATTATAAAAGAGTATATTTTTAGCAATCTGGTGAATATGATTTGAACCTGGCCCGGAGTACCCCTTTAAAACTATGTAGAAAATATTTATTATTATAGAATATATCCCTCTTATTAGGATACCTGAAATATAAACCATTTTACCATTTCACTGGCAAAATCTTGCCAATAGATAAGATGAAGAAAGCTGCTCACCATTACCGTTATTGTTCGTGACATCTTCGTCGACGGTGGTGGTGTCTTCTAGTACTGTGTCCTCCTCGTCGTCTTGTCGTCGCCTCCTGTCGCGGTACACATCCTCGTCCGTTTCCGAAAGCGGTGAAGCGGTTCTTGGTGGCTCTGCGAAACAACAAAGAAAGAACAAGATTGAAAGATAAACTGAAGTACTGGTTAATTACGGTAAATCCTCAAAGTTCCCCATTTAGTTGGTTTCCATGTGAAAGCATATTACATTTGCGTTATAATATGGGAATAGTTTACTTCAAGTGCAATAAATAGTTGTTGTATTGGCAGTTAAAAAATTTTTGTCACTGGCCCTAAATTCGCAATATTAACAATACCACATATGAATTACTGTGTAAGTATTTTGTCACCATGAAAATTGTGTAATAAAACAAAGTGTTCTGTTGTTTTCAACTACTCTCTCCTGTATTTGAGTGACACTTTCAGAATACCATCTGTTCATACACTTTTTGAAAACGGATGACATTGAAATTATAATCTTCTGCCAGTACCTAATCTTATCTATCCCTTAATAAATTTTACCCAGGTGTCAGCATTGCATTACTTTGGGCTTGTTGCTGAAGGTGGTCAAGCACTGCACACACCACAACTACACTTACATGAAAAAATTGATACCAAAGTAGGTTTCACACACGATTACACAAGGAAAAGGGGCAGTACCAGGGTATAATGAGGAGAAGGCAATTTTTTTTTTACTAGCCAAACAATATCCGACAAGTGGTGGGAGGCTGCCAAAAAGGGGTGGATTTTTTTTTCTTCTATCTTTAACTTTTCTTTTTCATTTTTAGTGCGCACTGTACATACACCACACCTGACCTACCAAAAAGTATAACTATACACTGGATGGTGGATTGTAATACTTAAGAAGAAGAAGAAGGGACATAACTTATATTTTCTGATAGAACTGGAGTTATTCTTCATTGCTATTAAAATGAAAGAATTGATAGATTGTGTAACAACTATACAATGTGCTTAATTGTATTGTTTTGAAACCTCGGTACAAATGCACAAATGGCCATAAGCACGCTACTTAGTGTTGTATTTGAGGGGATTCCCTGGAGAAAATGCTGGTCAAAAGATACATAAACCCTAAACCTTGGAAATACTGAACTCTTTTTGCTGCACAGCAATGTGATGGGAACCAGAAATGATATAATAAACTATGACTACAAACCAAAACGAAGCCTCACCTCTCAAATTTGAAGCTTGTGACCTCCCCCTCCCTCGATATGATGGTGGCCTCCCCCTTCCCCTGGATGAGCCCCGTCCCCCTGGGGGTCCATATCTGCGATAGCTGGGGTCGTCGGATATTGCTGCCTGATCTGCCCAGGTTCTTGGTTCTTCTCTCTCTGAACCACTCCGACTGGAATCTGATTAGACAAGAATAAAAGACATAGATTACGAAAAATTGCTTCTATAGAGAAGAATGCAATGCCCTCGTCTGTTTCTGCTATCAATATATATATTTTTTTACCTTCCTGAGCTCACAGCCTTACACGCACCAGAAAAGACAAAAAAGTTTTTTCAACTTAAAATTTCAAATTTTCCCATATTGGTAATAATAAGTAACTTTACCAAATAGCAACTTGATGCAGAAATATTAATTTTTCAGGTGAAATTACCTGCTTGGGCTGCATGAGCCCTTGAGAGTAAAGTACCCGTTCTTATTTTCTCTCCCCCCCCCCAAAACCTCTGATAATACATTCCGACACTATTGTTACTGCCACATCTTGTTCGGAAAACATAAACATACATTATAAACTCAAGACATAATCTTCCAGCCAGGAGATCCACTCCAGCTGTTGTATCTTTGGTATATCTTTCAACTAGTTTGGTCCTAAAGGCATGTTTTATTTCTCCCGATCATGTCACTGCCCTGTAAGTATTACAGAAAAATGTGGCCTTTGATGCAGTTTCTGCATAATAATGTTGGGTTTGGTTCCTTATGAAGTGGACTTAGTGACCTTAGAACTGAAAGCCACTGAAGGCCAAAGTGGCTATGAACTCAAAATGATGAATTTTAAGACCTAAAACACATAAATAAACAAATCAATAAATCAACACACCTGCAAATGATCGACCTCTGCCGCCTCGACCCCTGCTGGACATGCCCCTCCCCCGCCCTCGGTAACCCCCAAACTCCTCGGTCTGATCCGACCCGTACCCCCTCTCTCCTCTCCTGTCCCTGGGGGGTAGGTACGGCCCCGACACGTGACCCAGCCCCATCGACCGCAGCTGCTCGTCGATTTGTAGCCTCTGAACTCGCAACTCCTCCATGTCCTGAAATATAATTGATGATGATGATTAGTGCTATTTGATGTTAAATTCAGGTGTCAGTCGATTATTGCCTGAATAGTATCACCAATAAGACGATATACACGGTTCGTACAATTTTTAAAATTCCCCGATTTTCCATGACTTTCCAGAGCAGAAAACTGTAAATTCCATGACCATTTTCACATATCTAAAGCTTTTGAAAATACATCATTGCAATACCAGTGAGCTCCAAATCAAGGGTCATTTTTAAAATGTCTTAACCCTATATTAACTGGGGGGGGGGGGTTCGAATTTGACCCCCCGTCGACGAATTTCGCGACCATGCCGCTGCGCAAAATTTTTTGATCGCGTCGCTCGCTGACTTTTTACTTTCAAGTCTTGCGCATCTTTTGAAACTGTTTTCGCGAAAATCGGACGTACCGTTACGACGCTGCGTGACTTTTTATTCATGCATGTCAACCCAAAATCGCTCAAAAACGTGATTTCGTGTACAAAATCAATGGAAATTGTGTTTTCAGCCAAAAATCATAAATGTATGATTATTTTTGCTTCTACTGGTTGAAATGAATTAATTTTATGCTGTTTATGATTGCAAAAGTGTCCCCAACAAATTTCATCGAAAAAACAATAGAAAACAAAAGGTCGAAAAAACACAGAAATACATAAGATATTCACAAAGCAATAAAATACATAAGAAATTTATTCCAATTCGGCAAATTTTTTTGAAGATAATTGTGAGAAATTTTTTAGAATGAATATTTTCACCAAAAATTAGTATTCTACTAGCTATTGTAAGTGAGTTATAAGCGAAAACAAAATTTCATGCACTTATTTGCATAATTAATTACTTAAAAAATAGAAAAAAATAATTTTTTGAAAATTTTACTACACAGTCGTGTAGTTTATATCCGGCTCTATGCGCATGCAAATTTTCGCGGCGACCGCTCGATCGGCGGCCGATATCTGAAGGGGGGAGGGGTCAAATTGACCCCCCCCCCAGTACTTGGTCTGAAATAGCCCAGTTAAAATAGGGTTAAATAATTGATTTTCCCTGACTTTCCAGAAATTCCCTGACCCGTATGAACCCTGGAAATAACGTCACAATAATTTAATCTCTTGCTGGCTGCAGTAATGCCTGATGCATTGTTTGGACTTGCTGAGAACACTTGGCCCAAAGTACTGCTTTTGTTAAAGAGGTTGTAATATTCATACTATTTCCTCTGATTTTGCTACCTTTGACATAACATCGGTCCTGAATTCAAAGTTAGAATACCAAATTCTTATTGATGTTTACTCTGAGCGGTAAGTGGACTGTGGACTGTATCACTGGGCCTTTGCAGATTGTCATGTTCAACATGACTGTCGCTTTTAGGGCACAGCATATTCCTACACGCTGTACTGTGGCCTGAAGCTACACAGAACCAGTCATGTGTCAAACGTGAAAATCAGCAATGGACAAGTGATACAAAATGGCAGCCCAATTGGTGCTGAAAATCCGACAAACATCGTTGCTAAGAATTCAGAGTTACTGATAGTATTCAGATCTTTTGTACACTAAATTTGTATTTGTGTTTTTGATGTGTACTACATCTATGGCAAAATAGAATATCTGTTTACAAGCCAATTTGAAATGGATTTAAGATCTTCTGAAACGGAAAAGGGCACTTTTTGTAAATGACTGTCAGTGCCTCTAGCGCTGAGCTCGTGACATTTTGAGCACTACTGCCCTTTCATAATATACCAAATTAGTAGTGAAAACAATATCATGTATGCAATCGCACACCACGATGACAAACTGTATATCTTAGAGCTGGCGATATTGATCTAAACTTCATTCAATCATTATGGAAAAAACATTGTCGATAACACGATATATCGCCTAAGTTGAAAAACAGATTGTTTGTACATAGCATTTTTGGTTGGCAGTGTATTGATAGAGTTCTTGTATTTGTTGACAATTACATTTAATACACTACTGCTTTTGATACCACAAGTTTGATAGCTGAACAGCATGGAGATCTCTCTCTTTTATTCCCACCTCCCTGTTTCTTCCTATATGACTACAGGCAGTAGCACTTGTGAGCAGAGTATTCATAGCTATTGGGATTTCTTGGTCCCTCCCACTGTAGTGCAAGCATTTACCCTATTAGGTTTTCATAATCGATAATATTTTGGGCCATATCGTGCCTCTGGCAATATTTTGAAATAATCATGAGATCATTATCGCATATTCAATATTTTTTCAGCATCAAGTAATTTTGATATTATCAAAATATCGCCCAGCACTAGTATACACAAATCCGACGGCCCATTTGTGTATTTGGCCCTCTATCGGCGGCGTCATTACTGCAATGGCCCCGCGGGGTAATCAGCTAATTACGCACACTGTGTGTCAAGTTTGTATGTCAATAATAATCCCAGAAACTAACATTCAGTTTGGGTAGATGACGTACGTCAGTGACCACAAAATAGTGATCAAGGTTAGTAAATTTACCTTTTTTTTATTAATTTTGGGAGGCTAGTTTCGATAAATTCAGCACCCAAAACGCGAAGAAAGTGCCACGCTGATGCTACGCCTATGCGCACCGAGCACGGTACGTGTAGGCTAGCCGCTAGGTCTACATGGGACCACAATCTACGCTAAGATTATAAATCGACAATAAAATACCATGAGGTTTCATGCAAAGTTGAAAAAAAGATACATGTCAAGGAATGCTACATAGTCTTAACTTACACAACAATGCAATATATTTTTTTCACGAAAACACGCTTTCTGTAAGTTTTTCAAAATGACTTTTGTGTCACAAACCATGGTCACAAAATTAAACATGAGTTGCTAACACTGCGCACTACGTGTATTTGATATGCAGCCTATTTGCGCGATGCAGTGATATGCGAGAATGCAAAAACAAAAATACTGGCGAATCAGGATTATAGAAAATATGGTATCAATTTAAGGAAAACATTGTAAACTTTCAAAAGCTGTCTAAAAGTTTTGTGAAGACATGACTTACTTTACGTAATTAGCAGTGGCATAGACAGAAAATTTCGCTCACTTATGTGGAAATTGTATTGACTGCGGTGGCCGACAGTTGATGGGGGCCATGGCAGTAATGGCGACTTGCCTGCTGCCCTCATGCGGTGAACGTACTCGCCGGATTCGTCTTATATCTTACCTTTAGATGAGCTAAGTGGTACTCCAGCAGCAGCTTGGCGTTGGTGATGCTATCCTTGGTACCAACGAAGAGGAAGGGAACCACTCCGTCGTCGTCTGTCTGGGTCCTCTCGTTGTCACCCTTGATCTTGACCCGTACCACCCCAGACTTATCCACGATCTCTTGGATAACTCTGCCGTTCTTGCCTATGACCTTGCCTGAAGTAAGAAATTATAATAATGGAATAGTAGTAGTAGTAGTAGTGGTAGTAGTAGTAGAAGTAGTAGAAGTAGTACTAGTAGTAGTGGTAGTAGTAATGGTAATAGTAGTAGTAGAAGTAGTAGTAGAAGTAGTAGAAGTAGTAGTAGTAGTAGTGGTAGTAGTAGTGGTAGTAGTAGTAGTAGTAGAAGTAATAGTAGTAGTAGTTGCAATGATAGTAGTAGTAGTAATGGTAGCAGTAGTTGTAGTAGTGATAGTAGTAGTAGTACAAGTAGTAATGGTAGTAGTAGTAGTTGTAGTAGTGAGAGTAGTAGTAGTACAAGTAGTAATGGTAGTAGTAATGGTACTAGTAGCAGTAATAGTAGCAGTAATAGTAGCAGTAGTAGTAGTAGTAGTAGTAGTAGTAGTAGTAGTAGTAGTAGCAGCAGTAGTAGTAGTAGTAATGGTAGTAATAGTGAACTTGACCCGCACCACCTCAGACTTATCCACGATCTCTTGGATGACAACCGTTCTCGCCTATTACCTTGCCTGGAGGAGTTCCCAAGAAGTCATAGTCAAATATTAGTAGGATCCATAAATTACAGAAACGTGCTGTTCATATCATTACTCATTCAAAAGATTCGTCTACGAGCACTCCCGTTTTTGTTAAAAACCTAAATACTACCTGTCTAAAATTCACTTACCCATGAAATTGCTGACTTTCATGTCTAAACTTACCAACAGATTATTACCAGTAACACTGTGTCCATTTCACCAAATACAGTAAATTAATTTGCAAGAAATATTTCCATTAGCTGTCTATTGTTGTTTATAGTAATACATTTGATTACCCCCTTCCCCACCCCACCCCCCCCACACACACACCAAAAAGAGAAAAGAAAAATCAGAAGGGATATTTTTCTCAGAAATTATATAAAGAGATTTGATTTGCTTCAATGCTACACAACAACCTAGCAATTATTCCTTGGAAGTCCCTCTAATGGGTATGCTGACTTACCTATCAAATGCCTTGGTACTGCCAGATGGTCATCAGTAAACTCCAGCATACTCCTGGCTTTTTTAACCGATTCTTGCGTCTGCAAATATCAAATTGAGCACAAAATATAACTAGAGCCATTCAACCGCCCTCCTTAGCATTCTCCACCCACCAATGGCAAGCATGACCACCCACTCAAATAAAATGCAACCATTTATAAATTGCTGTTTGACCTTTGACTTTCATTAACAACAGAAATAGTTCGCTACCTATTATTAAGCTACCTATTAAACCACACCACCACTGGACACTAGTAACATATATGCCTGGAATGTGACAATTAATGAAAGTTCATTGACCATTGACCCTTGACCTTTGAATAAATCATGCGACAGAACTGTTCCATTACTTTCACACCAAGCAACATCACCATTGAACACCCCTTGATTTAGCCCAAAATATCCCATGTAAGTAATTCAATGTAAGTTGGATAGACTATATCTGGATCGAGAGAAGAGGATGTTTGAAAATCACCTAGTTTTGGCCCTTTGGGGTCCTGCCCCTGGGAATTCAGGGGGCCAGGTGTACTATTAAGGATCATTCCTCCCAAGTTTGGTTTAAATCCAATAACGTGTTTTAACGAAGATGAAAAAGTGAAAAGTTAAAGCACAACAAACGACAAATGAAGCATGATGCACAAAAAGTGATTGTAATAGCTCACTTAAAGGTTAGTGACATGATTGGGAACACTTGAAAATGCCACAAGAACCAAATGAGTTGAAATATATACCAACTATACTGCCCCCTCATGACAAAAGGGCATAACTGACATTTTTTTCAAAATTGAGTTACATAGTGTAGGGGACTTTGTACATCATGTTGAACATGTAGAATAAAAAAATATTAATTAAAAGTGTCCCTTTGTTTCATAATCAGCTTGTTAAAAGGGCATCACGTGTCACGGGCCATTTTAGAGTCTGCAAAGCAGACTAGTTCACTTGTGCACTCAGCCTGAGCCACATAACAACCACCCACCTGTTATGAATACATTTTCAACACCAAAGATGCAATATGCATACATTAGTTGTTGCTATGTCTGGCAAGCCTCAGCAAGCTGTCAGGTTGCTCAGAGCAACCTTTGTCCAACAGAAAAGTATGCATAAAATGTTCAACCACTATGAAATAGTGTACTATCATAGTGTAGTATGGAGGTCAAAAACGTTGCATAATCTAGAACTGAGACTGAATATGCCCAGTAAGTACACTGCAACATTATGACAAGGTTCTACCACCATTTGACTGTCAAAATACCAAAAATATGAACTTTATGTTTTCATAATGAAAGATATGTTTTCTAGACCAAAATTTTGTGATGAAATCATTTCCGAAGTTGGAAATGCAAAATATGCTTTCGTTTTTTAGATAGGCCTATTTTAGAATTTGTTGGTGAATGTATTTTGCAATGTAGTTAATGGGCATATGTAGTCTCAGTTCCAGACCTAGCAATTTTTTGACCTGTAAATCACACCCACTCTCCGACTTTTTTTTTCCTCCGGAGACACTCACTCTGCCTCAAATCAAGACTCTAGTATTGCTGAAAGCAGTTGATTGAAGATAAAAGTTTTCTTATCAATATGAAGATGGGTAAATCTAAATGTCTGGAAACCAGACTTGGGCATATTTTACCTTTAGACTAGTTTCATAGTAATGCAAATTATATGCATACCATTCTGTCTGACAAAGGATGCTCTTCCTGGAGGCTTGCCACACCATGCTACAACTAATGTATGCACATTGCATTTTTGGTATTGAAAATGTATTCATACGAACAGGTGAAAAAAGACCTCTTCACTAGGTTTCAGAAGAGAAAACATCCGTCTAAATTTGAATATATAATGCACATGATTTATTGCATATTCATTTTTCGGGTTCAAAATGAGTAAAATCCATTCTAAAAATAACAATTTTGAAAAGAAAAACTATGCAGGCTACCATATTGGAAATCTAATCACTTATTGAGAAATATAAGGGGCATAATTGATAAGATATTCAGGCCAATAACTTGACTGGTTTACCCAAAATATTTTTTTTTTCAGAAATGTCCTGACTTTTTACACATTTTTCAAAATCAGTTTAGCTTCTTTTTGCATTTCTTCTCCTGTTTAGTTATTTGTTAGTAAAATACAATTATAGTGAGCTTATAGCTTATTAAATTCTTCATGAAAGGAGGGGAAATTCAGCTCTCTAACCTCTCCCTATCAGATGTTATAGTGGTTCAAAAGATGCACTACTCTGAAAAGGGGCTTTTTTGGAGTATCATTTGTCACAGCACAGGGTAATTTCCGACGGGGGTTTACCACATGTAAAGTATGCAGTAAATTGTAGCAAATGCAGTGTCACTGGAAAGATTATGATATGAACTATTAAAAATAAACACATATTGAAAATAATATATTCTTATTTTGTGAATTCTACAACCATATCAAAGTTGGTGAAAATTTTTGTCATGCCAAAATGGCCTTTTTTGGACAAAAATGGCCATAAATCTGATTATTTTTTCCTCAAAAATGTGAAAGATACAGGGTTCTAAGTTCCAACTAGAAAACGTCAATGACGTAGCGCTCATCCGGCATCTCGCAACATCATATATCCGAAACAATTTCATATGTGCGTACAATTTTAATACGTGGGTACAACAAGATTACCAAATTTGATGTCCCGGACAGGAAAATGAATATCCAAAATTTGAGTGAGAAAATATTATTTTCATTGCCCTGGGAAGGGAATAAAAAAATAAAATAATAAATAAAACAAAAATAATATAAGTAACACTAATTAGTATATGAATTGCATCCGCCGAATCCCTTCCGGGGCTTCTATACTGATTGTTTGTTGTTGTTGAAAAAGCACATTTGAAGATGGGGAACCAAAATTAATGAGTACTTGATATGAATAAGAGCTGAAATAATTTCTGTTATGTTTGGCAATAAATTTGGCATAAATTAAACCAAATTAAATTAATGGAGCAAAACAGTTAAAAATCTGGGTAGAAGTTTAGTGTACCAAGTTACTTACAGATAAGCAAACTAAAATCAGAATTGGGTTGAGAATGAATTGAAAGCAAAGCCATTTTTTTGAAATTTTATATTGTGATTTATCGAATAAATTTACAGTAAATTTGGCATAATTGATTAAATGTAATGTATTTCTTGAGCATAATTGATTAATTTCACAGCATTTTTGTGTATGAAGTCTTGAGCCCGCACCTACGCCTAATCAGATCAAACAAACAGAATTGAAAAGCGTGGTCAAGAAATTTGGGAAAAGAAAGCAATTTTTGTAATTTTGGGATAAATTTGCATGAAATTACCATAATTAACAATGCAGTTAAATTTCAAAGATTGTGTACAAGTTTAATGGTCATGAAATCAGCACTACCGAAATAAAGCAATCAAAATTAAAATGTTGAGAAATGAAGGAGAAGAAGCATTTTTTGTGATTTCGAGATAAAATTTTGGCATAAATTAAAAAATATATGAATTTCACCGACATTCTGGTGGCTAGAATTTTAAATCCCCGCACCCTAGCCTATCCATAATGAAACTAATCAGAATTCAAAGTGCGGTTGAAAAAAAAATGCACGAAGAGAAGCATGTGTTGAAAACTGTTTTGACGGGACGGAGACGGACGGACGTTCGGACGACACCCGCAGCACGCCCATGTACAGGCATCACAGCTCATACGGGCTCCCTTCGGGCCGATGAGCATAAAACTGAAAAATACAATGTGATTTGTTACCATTTATTAGGAACAGCACATATTAAGATATTTCATGTCTTTAAAAAAATGCTATTTTCCACCTATAAACACGATTTTTACACCACTTGCTTTTGTCAGTCAAGTATGGTGGTCTGATTTTGGAAACACTGCGTCATATAAACCATACTGGACCACACAAAACAACACTTGGAACCATAGTGAAACAAGAAAAGAAAATCGAAGAAGCATATTCTTGCATTTCTGCAAGCCAAACAACAATTTTCAGTCTAAAAAAGTAAAACAATTTTTTTTTGAAAACACATAACAAGTCAATCGAAGTTTTCCAGAAACAAGATAGAGCACCTTTTTACAGAAATATAATATCTCTTTAAACGGCAGCTTAGCGTAATAACAATGTTACCGAAGTTTAAAAAAAAGCTCGACGCTACACTGAATTCCCGCATTGCTACTGTTATCTTTGATAAACATTCCTAAAAATGAAACCCTGAAAAATTGCAGTGTAAAACAATTCCGTAAGAGAGCTTTAAAAAGTAAACAATCATTGAGAGAGCCATATCCAGCGTTTTCTCGCATAAACTGCCTGTCGTGGCAGAATTCGTGCCAATCGCGACGCATCCCGGAGCACCTCCCACGTACCCCGATATAAGAAAGATCACAATGTGCCACAATGTGATCGTAGCATAGGAGTATATTTAGATAAGCTTCGATAGTCCGACAGCATAATCTGTCGCCATCTTTTGTGTTCTAGTTGGTTTATTTGTCCCATTCAAACACTGTCAGAGTAGTGTCGAAGAACCATAGCAAACTTCCGAACCAATCTTTTTTAAAACGAGTCTTCGGCACAAGTGGTAATGTAGTGTCTTTAAAAAATTGATCTTTACGACTCTCTTGAACACCTCAAATAATGAAATATGCACAATAGACATTTTACTAGAGTATTCAAATTTATGGATGTTTTCTCGTCTGAG
>JZLH01S0091721.1:0-12135 GCA_001188425.1 Eucidaris tribuloides | reverse complement strand
AGGAGGATGCGTCGAATAGAGTAAAGTGGAGGGAGGGGGTGAGGGTGATATCTGTGAGTGCGAGGTGAATCCGGCCACCCCCGTAGCTCGGGGACTAAACCGGATTTAAAACCTGGATTACTACTACTAATAGGTGCACAGCTAACAAAAACTATCAAAAATGGTAACAAAATAGAAAGAAAAAAATTGAATGGGGACAATCTTCCAAAGGGGAAAAAATATTATTACATATTGTTGCTGTTCTTGTTGTAGTTATTAGTGTTGTGTTTGAATTCCTTTTGTTTATTAGTGACCTTGCAACTTTCAGATGATGATGTCTGTGTTGATATGGATGGTGTTTCAGTTCCTGTGTTTCTGTTTCTGTTTAAGTAACTCCCGTAGGAACTCGGCAAAGCAGCTTACTGCCGCATCAACGCCAAGCTGTTATATAACCAATTACATAGGAACCATTTTACGTCTAAGTTAATCAGTCATAGTGTGGCTGACCTTATAGACGACAGAAATTACTCTTGGGCCTTTTAAGTTAAAGTGGAGATAATGGCCGAGCTGGGATTCGAACTCACAACCTTGCAATCATGAGTCCAATGCTCTAACCACTAGGCCACATGACCCTGTGTTGATATGATGCACCATGTTGTATAGCACCATCTTGTGTCCATTAGATCTACAGGTGTATAGTAATGGTGGTGATGCCATGTCATTGCATAACATATATGGGCATAGTGAACTCTACACTAACAAAAAGTCAAGTGTAAATGATATTAAAGTTATTTTTAAGTCGTACATTGTACAGTGTTACATAAGTCCTGTACAGAAAACAGTTTGACCAAAAAGAATTTTTCAACATTGAGAAGCATACTACAAAACTAACTTTTACATTTTTTTTGTTCACCAGGTACATCACTCCGAAAAAAAAAAAAGTCAGATTTCTAATTTTTTACCCAGGTATCATATGGACCAGTGTGATAAACACATTTACCTCTGATTATAGTCATTAAGGTGAAGTAACTTGTTTCTATTAAAGCGAGAGGAATTTTTCTACTCAAATGTTAATTTTTTATATCTTTCTTCCAGAATCTAGCCGGGAATCAAGAGGAAGAGGGCGACATAACCATCGTGGACATCATGACCAAAGAGGGCGTGGCAGAGGTCACTCAAAGGTCAGATATTACCTTGTTCTATATCGTCTCGGAGGTGACGATACCTCGTATCTCAAGAATGTTAGACGTTCAAGAGACAGGGTTAGCTATTTCCCGGGAAATTAAAGTATGTCCCGCCCAGGCGGGAAATACTGGGAAATACTTGGAAATACCAGGAAATGCTGGGAAGTACTCATTATGTATACAGAGGTACAGGGAAATACTAGAAAATACTTCGAAATTACCTGGGCAATACCTGAAAATATTGAAGAAGTGTATTTCGTAGTATTTCCCTATATTTCCAATTATTTCTCATTTTCCTAAAATAATTATTGAGGTGGTATTTACTCGTATTTACCACCAGTATTGCCCACTCCAGCTAACTCTGTCAAGAGAGCCAAAAGACTCGAGGTTTTTATGTAGTCTTGTAGCTAGGAAGCCAGATTTTGTTTTGTACAAATCTGAAATTTCAAATCTCTAAAATAGAGCCACTGCTGACAGATAAAAGGGCGACTATCCCATTTGTTACTGTGTGTAAAAATACTGTAATAAATCTATTTACTGTGTTCACAGCTTGATTATTTAAACCCTATTATGCCCCCCCCCCCAGCTGATTTTTTCCCCTGTAACATTGCAACTGCTGATATTTGGTCGATGTGGCTTTTTAACATGTTTTTTCCCATCCTTCTCCCTCATTTTGATACGAAATACAAGTGCATGTATATGTTGATCTGACGTGTGGTACTGGTGTTGTTGTCGCATGACTGCCAAATTTGGCAAATCATATGTCATATTTTTGTGTGTTTCTCTATGGCAGCATTAGGTTCTTCAAACAACAAAGAAATACATAATGAAAGAAATTTTGAAAACATGTAACAATACATGTATAAGAATAATAGAAGGTCACACCTGATTTATTTGGGTGTTTTCATTTTGTGCAAACAATGAAAAAAAAAACATTATCATGATGCTTATTTGTAATTTACATGTACTGTATAACAATGAGATTTTTGCATACATTTGCATTAATTGGCAGATTATTGCAAAACAATAATTGATAATTAAAGGCAGTGACTTGTTGGGAAAGAAATACAAAATCCTCTTCAAACCCAACTGGTTGAAAGATGAAACCAAAGATACACGATGTTGGAGTGTATCTTCAAGGAGAATCAAGCAATGACAATTACCTCAGTTTTTTCTTCTTTGCCTTGAGAAATTTAATCTACCATAGACAGACTACCAACAAACTTTCTGTCACATTTATCTAGCATACTGATCATAATTTATTTTACAATGATCAACTTTTGACTACAACAATTTTCACAGTAAGAAATTAGAATGATAGATGAAACCCAAGTTGAGGACTATCCACGTATCATTTCATTACCTTTAAACCTAATAGATCCAGGCTATCTTCGGTCTTGCATCCGGCGGGGGGGCGGAGCCATTATGCCGCCCCCCCCCCACAAGATATCTCGCCCGCCAGATCGCGCGTGCCGCAAAAATTGCACAGTGCATAGAGCTGATATAATCTACAAGGCTGTAATCATTAAGATTTTGGCACAAGAAATACATATTTTATATTTTTTTATAATTTATTATGGGCAAATTTATAAATAAAATCATATTTTGCGCTATAACTCACTTGCTAGTTCTGGTGAAAATATTCTTTCTGGACAATTACCTACAAAAAAATATTGCTGAATCAAGAAATTAATTTCTTATGTATATTTATTTGTTTTGTGACCAATTTCATTAATATGTATCTTCTTTGTTTTTTTGACCTCTTTTTTTAATTGTTTTTTCGATGATCTTTGTCAGGGACTTTTTTGTGATCATGAACAGCATAAAATTATTCCATTTCTACCAATTAAAGTAAAAATAATATACATTTATTATTTTTGGCTGAAAACACAATTTGCATTGATTTTGTACACAAAATCACGATTTTGAGCAATTTTGGAGTTGCATGCATGTACAAAAAGTCACGCAGCGTCATAATGGTATGTCCGATTTTTGCGAAAATGGTCTCAAATGATGTGCGAGACTTGAAAGTAAAAAACCAGCGAACGGCACAGTGAAAAAATTTTGCGTGGCGGAATTATCAAGAAATTTGGTCCGGGGGGGGGGGGGGCGTTATGGGCCCCCCCCCAGGATATTAAGGTCAAGAGTATATGCACTATATCTACATGATAAGCTATCTGTTACCAAGTTTGGTGGAAATACCACATACATTTATGGTTTCAGAGATTATGATGGCAATAGGATCTCCCAAAATAGCCTGGCCTAATTGCGGTTAGTCTGGACCGTGTGAACACGACTAACACTTGCCCAGGTCATTCAGGATGAGCCCAATTGATTGACAACAAATTATCTCCCAGCCAGAGGGGAAGTGATCATGAGAAGTAGTGATATCCCTTCTCACAGGGTTAACCATAAATCATATGCTAATTGTGGTTGGGCAATTAAGTGACAAGATCAGTATCTAAGGGATAGAGAGTCTAGTCGGGACAAGAACCTTTGATGAGAAAATCAAACACGACGATTACTGGCATGAGTCATGGTCAGTAAATGAATCACAGCGATACAGAAATAATGTTTAGAGAGTAGTTAATTGGGCATAATAGCCGTTTCTGCTTATCTTGGAAACCAGTTGATGTCGCTGTCTTAAATAATGCCTTCCTCATGCGGTGTTATCATTCAGTGGACAAATGATTTTAAAGGGTGCTGGTTTGGGCGTACCTAAACATAGAAAAATTCATTGCTCTGATTTATGTATTGGGCTGACCTTGAGTGAATTCGGGAACTTACAGGCAGTGGATCTCATTTGCAAACATCCCCACAGACCAGGAAAAGATAACCCATGCCCTTAGGCTATCAATGAAGGGCATGTCTGTGAAATCTGGGGGTCAGTGATTGCCTAGAATTTGAAAAATGCAAAAGAAAAACAATAGCCGTTTAGTGTACGTTCTATGGTAGGAAGTTTTTTCTCGCGAGAAAAAAAAAATCAAATCTGAGTCTTACGGTCACTATAATTCCACTAAAACTGAGTTTCTAACTCCTATACAGTGTGTCCCAGAAAAAAGGAAACCGAGATTGATGAAGATATTTTTATATCTTAATAACAAATATGACAAAAAAATCGTACATAGTTGGAAAGCATATTTTCTCTTCTTTAATTTGACACCAGTCACAAAGATTTCCATTCACGCATGACTGAGCAAAGGCAATCAGAAGGGACACAGGTATAAACTCATTTGCACGAGCAAATTTAAAATTCAAACGGTCACGCTTGAATGTATTCAGAATATCTTCGATATTGAAGGACATCATTAAAAAGCCTATTTTATCTTCTTTCATATGATACCTCATTTATGAAAAATGAATGATGCATGAGTGAGAAAAGACAATTTGAAATGATGCTTGTTTTCAGAAATGTTCCAAAATGCATTCATTAACTCTGCTTTCTGGATTTGGCAGCCAGCAACCAAGAAATTACCTCGCTAACAAGATTCGGAGCCTATTGTTGTGCCCGAAGCAAGATATTGTGTAAAGTCAGCTGTGCGTGAATCTTTTGTTCAGTTTTCCTCCAAAAGCTCAAAATGTATTCGTACTGAAAATCACGCTAAAACAGGCATGTTTTAATTTTACTTGTTCTCCGTCATACGTTATTCATTTTTTAGGCACGAGGTGTCAGATAAAAGCAGAAATTTTGAATATTCATGTCATGCTTTTATTTCTTAAAAATAATTACATTTACTACTCCGAAAATGCACTCAAACATGGAATTTGTGCGTGCAAATGAAATTTTGGTAGCATCAATATTCAATTGTTTTAATTCAATCATGGGTGAGCAATGAATAATTTGTGTATCAAATGAAAGAAAGCAAGAAAAATACACAGGTTTACAAAACATAACTAATTATCTAAGATATTGTTTATTTATGATGGAATATTTTGTCCAGGAAAATTCCGGTTCCTTTTTCTGGTATTTTGCTAAAGGTTCCCAAATGGCATTTTCTTTTAAATGCCATTGTATTTACACAATGTTAATATTTAGGTATGCAAAAGAGATCCCCTGCCTTTAAAGGCATCGTATAACAATGTTTCCAGTTTAAAAAATCTGAGCTACATGATTCCCTATGTTACCAATGTCTCTGATATGGTCTAAAAATGAAGCCCTAAAAAAAATTCAGTTTAAAATGATCATTAAGTGCATTTAAAAGTGAAAATCATTGAGAGACCATTCCAGCATTCCCCCATAGACTGCTGTGTTGCAGAATTTCCTATCAGCTGATAATAAATTAATGTGCCAATTTGTATCTGCACGTGTTGTACTAGTGACAGCATAACTGTCTAAACTTTTGTGTTGTAGGGTGTTTATTTGTCCATTCAAACAGTGTCAGATATGTCAGATAGCAAAGTTTGACAATTTTTCAAATGGGGCTTCCACAGTGTTATATAGTGTCTTTTAGTGGGGGAAATTACCTTTTCATCAATGAATATAGGTCTTTTCTAGGGTAAAAGTATCTTTATTTTCAGTTTTTGCAACCTAGAACCTTGTATATTTCACTGTTTTTGACAAAAAAAAACACAGACTGTACTCGTCAGAGTTGAAATGTGCCACAGGTCACATGGTCTAATATTGCCCTGGATGATTCAAAGTGTATTAAGGGAATACTCTGTACCAGGTAATCACAACTTTAGCTTAGATTTCGAAGAAGTCTCTTTACTAGGCTAACTTAAACCAGAGTAGTAATTAGAGAAAGTTATGCGTTTTGAGAGAAATCAAGAGTAGGGACAGTGATTTTCCGCGATAACAGAAAACAGACAGAATTTCCGGAAATCACAACTTGAAACGGAAAATGAGTTTTCAAACGGAAAATCACGGAAATCCTCTTTTTTCTCCAAATTTTTACTTTTTGAAAGGAAAAAACACGAAACTCAGAACAAAAATTATAAAAAGTTGACACAAAAACACAGAAACAGCGAGAAATATTTGTTTCAAGTTTTATGTAAATGGAATTGTCATTGTTTTTCATGTATACAAAGTCTATGGTAAACAGAATTTCCATTTTTCAGACAAGTTGAAACGGAATTCCAGATTTTCTTGAAATGGAAAATCACTATCCCTACAAGAGTTATCTTACTACACTCCTCAGACTAGGAAAAATGTGCCAAAAGTCACCCGACATATTATGCCCGGATGAGTTGAAGTGTCTACCAGGTAATAACAACTTGAGCTATGGTGCTTGAATTTCATGTTAGGATATTAAGTCTGTTTACCAGGCACCTAAAATCATTGTTTGATTAATTAAAGGATGTCCAGGTCACTGTGTCTTTAAGTGCACGGTATCGGTTTCATCGCTTCAAAATATATTTAGTTTCTGTTTGTCTTTTATTTCTGTGGTTTATGAAAGATGAGAGGTGTCTACGTGTAGGTTCTGGGTTTTTCCAGACGTGACCTCAAAGTGCACTGTCTCTTGAAATGTGTTGCGACAGACCTCAAACTAATAGCACTTTTATTCAGGGTGAGGCATGGTTTTCGTCGTGACCTACTTCTAGGAGCAGGGCTCCAACGCAATATGACAATTTCTGATAACGCTAACCCATTCCTTCCTGCCTCGCACTCACTGATAAATGTTAATTAACTCTGAAGCTTCAAGTTGACACATTAGAGCGTACACGGAAACCAAAATTGAATGTTGCTGTGCAGAAGTTTGGACCTTAACCCACTGCATCTGAGATTCTGAAAATCCCATAGAGTTAACACAGGGCGCATCCAGATCCCGTAGACAACAGATTAAAATGTGAAGATAGAGAAAAGGGCAAAACATAATGGATGTGCCATAATTTTGGACAAAGATGTTTTTATGCCTCTGTCACAAAGTGGTTGTCATTTTGTGTTCAGCCCAAAGTTTGATCAGTGGTTGAAGTTACTGATGTGTAATATTTCCTAAAACTTAAAAAGAAAAGCCGAAAAAAAAAGTCATCACAATTTTAAGCATCCACGTAAATGGTGATAGTAATTCTTAATTTGTGTTATTTACTGAAGAAATCCCAGTAATTTGATTTGCTTGAGATCCCATAGGCCACTGATATAACTGAGGGGTCCAAAATGTGTGAGATAACAGGAATGCATGTAAAAAAAATTAAACAAAATATTTGTGTGAGAGGGCCAAAATGTTCAAGTCTCATGCTGAATGTGTGCGATTTGGCAGCCCTGAAAATACTACATGACCTGCCAAGGTCATCTTGCCTGTGTAGAAAGTTACACATGTAAGTGTGTGAACTTGAAATTGATATTACACTCACAAAGTTGTGTATCCTTGCACAGAAATGCCTGACAACCACTTGTGAATTTCTATCCTTTCAGAAATTGTAAACGTTGATATATAACTTTTTATCATTTTTGTCAAGCCACCGCGGTTGTGCGAGACTAAGGGATCCTTTATAGCGGTGTCTGTTCATCCATAAAGCTTATGAAACTTGAATAACTTTGCTACCATTCGCCTGTTTGTAACCAAACAAGGTATCTGTACAGTGACCTCAATGTTATTTGGGAATCAAAGGTCACTATGAAGGTCAAAGGTCAAATGAGGTCAAATGTTAAAAATTTACCTGTAAGTTTCTACTGGGGTTGGTAACTCATTTGTACCCAAACTTGAATGGTAGATGCCTGGGACCACAATATTATTTTGGGTCAAATGTTAAAATTAACATACCTGCAAGGATTCAACATCAAATAAAGAAGTTTGTGTATATGTAGTTTTGGTTTAGTGACGAATACAAATTTTGCTTGTTTTGTGTTTTGAGATAGACTGTTATGATAGTATTAATACCCTGTAAGTCTCATGATATGAAACACTTCTATTGTTTAGAAATTGATACACAGAAAAAGGTAAAAACAAACATTTTGCCATTATAATAGGTAATCTACACATACACTGTACATTCATGTACATGTTGTGATGTCCATTTGCTGATCATTAAAAAAAAAATTACATTTATTTTTTTTAATAATGCAATTCCTAACAATTTTGGGTTGGGCTTGGATGTTTATTGGTCATGTGTCGTATGGTGGGACCCCCAAATACCTGGTGGTGTTACATTTTTCAGTCCTTCTTCTTAATTAAACTTTGATGCATCAAAGCTTCCTTTATCCAATTATAATGAATTGGGCCATTCTGCAGCAAACTACTCTGCTTTTGAAATCTGATAAGCAATCTTTGGCATTACACTTTGTTTAATTGGAAACCAAAAAGCAAAAATGTTTAACGGGGTAATCTGGTGGATAAGCGGAGGAGGATAAGCGGCAGGAGGAGGTGTACAATCTCTATGGAAGAACAATTGCAAATTCACCTGTACTCTTTGTTTTTCCTACTATTGCAGGCCAGATAAGCTATCTTGGAGTTATGATATGCATCTGACTAACTTGACACATGTTGTACTTCACAATTTCCTCCATGGTAAAATGAAAATAATTGTCTTCTAGGTATTAATTACTTAATTAATTACTGTTGTAGCTTATGCATTTTATTGCCATTGACTTGTACACGTTATGAGCATGATAGTACTGCATCGTAAGAACACAAATTATGTTCACTTCTGGGCTAAAATTTGTTGAAATTTTTAAAATACACTCTACTGATTCATTTATTAAGCAATAATCTACTATTGTAATTCTCTAAAATTTGTTAGTTAGGTTTTAATAAATTGTTTGTTTAATTAGTGTTAATTTAAATGTTTTTGTAACAAATCGGCAACACAATTTTAAACATATTTTGTCACAACCTGTATTACCTCATCTGAAAATCAAAAAGTAGTAAAACCATACATTTTCATTAAGCTGAAAGTGTGCTTTTTCACAATGTAACATCAATTTTGAGCCATGACATAATACTAACAAGTGTAATGAGTGGTCATCAATATCACAAAACTATACGTTTTTTGTGGTATTACCCTCTAATTTCTTTTGCACACCCTGTATAGCAACTTGACCTTGTATAATTGAGATTCTCTGAAGTATAAGCTTTCAGAAAATGTATACTTTTGTTGGTTTCTGATAAGTACTTTTTGAGTTATATTGGTTTAAATGCAAGAAGTGACAAAATTCATAATTTTGGTGCCTGTAACGCAAAGGGGTCCCACCATACGACACATCATGACCTATTATTCTAATGTGTACTCTTCTTAATGATAGGGTGATGAAAAATTTGTCTTAGACCAAAACTATAACACCGGCTTTAACCACCCCATGAATTCCATTATAGATTAATCTCCCACTGTTTTAGGACACAACTGATAGCAGGCCTTGTCTTCAGTTATCATGCCAGACGTGATTCAATTACCAGCTGGTATGTCACAGCAAATCAACCCCAAAACCATTATTTTGTGTAGATACATTGGCACTCACTTCAAGCCATGAAATAGTGAAACACACAATTTGTGACTCGCCGTTTTAAAGACTTTTTTATTTGCACACCAAACCATTTTTGCTCAGATTTGATCCAGCTAAAGATAGGTATATAAAAATGTAGTGAATTTAGGATTCACCCTGCAATAATAGATTCTGAATGTCTTTAGTTTTTTTTTTTATGAATTAATGAAAAATCTCGGAGGGACCCTGCTCTTGTAAATGAGGTGTAACTCATGTAACCTTAACACCTTATTAACCCTTTGGATGCTATAATGTAAAATATAGTCGAAAATCTCGGGGGTCCCCCAACCCCCCCCCCCCCCGAGATTTTTCATTAATTATTTTTAACAAAACTTAAGACATTCAGAATCTGTTATTGCTGGGATATGACTTTTGGGCATAAAGCTTTCAAATAAAAAAAATCCCCAAAATTGAACGTGGGCTTTAAGTCTTTGAAATATAAACAAAGCATTTTAAATTGGGCTGTTGCTCAAGTTGTACCGGTTTGTGCAGCGGTAGTCTAGGTTACAGACACTGGATGTAGCTTTTACGTACTAATTTTGAATTTGGTTGAGTCCAAACGTAGCAAAGATTGGTTGACAATCGTCCAATGGCACTGGTGTGAGTGTTTTATCTTGTAAGCTTTGATTTAGCAGGTATTTAGTTTCAGTAGATGTCACACAAATCAGGTCTGGCAGTAAGACTAGATTAACGACTGTGAACAACACATTGCTCACTGAATTCGACGGTACGTCACTTGCATTCTGTTTGAAGTTTTCGGTGCTTCTCTTTATGAAATCTGATATTCAGTCCTAAAGCTTTTGTCAGACATGAAGATATATGTCAATTTTTAGATTATAGGCTTACATGTAAGTGATTTTAGCTTTATTGATAAATTGATTTTGGGGTGTGCAATTCATGAACACAATCTTAAAGGGGACTGAAACCCAGACATCAACTTGCATTCAGAGAATAGATAACAATAAGAGAAAGAAAATGGTGAAAGTTTGAAAAAATTTGACTGAACCGTTCAAGAATTATAAATGTTCAAAGTTTACATAATCCTTATGTATGGAGAATTCTTTAATTGGCAACACTACCACTTTTTAAGATGAAAGTGTGGAGAACTCCCCATTGGTTTTGTACACAAATTTTCACAAATTTACTCTTTTCTGAAATGTTAGTTGTGAAAGTAATCAAATTCTTCTTGAAAACTTGTACAAATTATTTTTGCTGGGACATACTTGTACAACAAGCAAGAGGCAATCATATATTTTATAAAAAATGAGAGTAAGTGAAAATTTGTGTACAAAGCCAATGGGGACTTCTCCACACTTTCATCTCAAAAAGCAGTAGAGTTGCCAATTTAAGAATCCTCCATAACAACGATTAAATAAACCTTGAACATTCATAACTCTTGAACAATTCAACCAAATTTGCTCAAACTTTCATTGTTGTATTTCTGTTATTCTGTATTCTCTGAGTACAGGAAGATGTCTGGGTTTCATTCTGCTTTAAACACTTGTCACATTACTCAAGCAAGGTTTGGTTTGAGTATTTAAATTACGCTTCATTTAATTATGATTGTTATGTTTCTTTTGCCAATCAAGGGAGGGGCATGGCCTCCCCTTCCCCCTCCCACCTCCCCCACCCCCCACCCCATACACCCATGAAAGTCATCAAAGTTTTTCTCTTCTTTCAGGGTCCACCTCGACCAAAGACGCAGCAGGAATCTGGCCGTCGGAGCATGACATACTCTGGACATCGTGGCAGGGGGAGGTGAGACTTGTTGATTTATTGTATTTTTAACCCACTGGAGATGATTTGATGTCAATATAATTCACATTTTCCACAGACCCCAGCCCCAAAGATATTCTGTACTTAGTCTCCAACGGGTAAACAATAGTGTAGGTGTCAGACATTGGATGTAGCTTTCAAGTACTTGAATTTGGTAGAGTCCAACCATAGCAAAGAATGCTTGACAATCGTCCATCTGGACTGGTGAGACGTTTTGACCTGGTAAGCTTTGATCAACAGGTATTCAGTTTTTACTAGATGATTCACAATCTGGCAGTCAGACTAGGTGAAAACCTTACAAATTTAAATTCATTGTGCGACGTTAAGACAGGACATTCTGTTTGAATTTCATCAGCACTTATTTTCGCAAAACCTGACTTTTCAGCCCCAAGGCTATTTCTTTACATTATGGATGATTTTAGCTTATTTGTTCTAAGCCCATTTCAGAGTGTACAAGTCATGAACACAATCTTTAACTAGACTTTAATTCGTCACTAAGACGAATTGGTGATCCGCGTAAACGCTACGATCACTTAATGTGAAGCACATGCGACCAACCATCTAAATCAGGTATCATTACTTGCTGAAACATGTATCGCATCACTTTAAATTCTCCGTCAAACGTTTATTAAATATTCAACATGCGCGTACGCGTTCGTCCCGACGCGCGCGCTTTTATAATTAGCACCAGGGCTGACTTTTGATCTGAAGTAACTGTGTACCAGGTTTGGTTATATTACTCTACTCCTGTCATGGGATATGGACGAAACACATTTTTTT
>JZLH01S0091694.1:17802-32912 GCA_001188425.1 Eucidaris tribuloides | reverse complement strand
ACAATGAATCTGGATTATATTTGTTTTGATGAGCTGAGAGGTCTACTAATACTGAGTCAAAACAGATGTTAATAAAAGACAGTTTGCATTAACTGCATAGGTTGAACCATATGTAAACTGAATGACATGACATGAAACTTAGTTTATACACAAACCGTATTACCACACCAGCTGGTAAACGCGCTTTAGATTTTTTTCGGATCTGCCCTTGAATTACTGCGGAACAATACTTTGATTCGAATTTAGCTATAACGTTTTATAGGAAGATCAATACTTATTTACCGATGGGGATAGTTACGGTTTAAGTCGTGTTAGGGTGTATTGGAATGCACTCAATGTTATAGCAAAATCATTGTTCTCAAGGTTAAAGAGATTATTAATATTACAGGATTTTCAAAGCAGGAGATCATAATTGGATATGATCCATTTCCAGAATTGCCTTAGGCTTCTTAATATGCGTGTAGTACGAGCCCCAAGGCTGTCTTTCACCCGTCCTGTTTAGTTTCTTTAGGGTCAGTAGTTTCAGCAACAGGCCCATAATATATCATATGATGATTTATAAATGTATTAATGGAATCACATAAACAACAGCTAGTGTATTCGTGGTTATGAGATTATAAATGGCAGTTATATCCTCGTTATATAGATGATGATTGTGTGGATGTTAACAATAATATGACAAACAATGATATCGAGTGGTATCTCTTTGCGCCGTCTCCTCGTTTTTAATATAAATTTTGATTCAAATGAATTAACAGACTAGATTGAACCAACAGCAACATTTTTTTAACCACACTGCATAACTTAGATTTAATTGCCGAGAGAGATTGGTTGATCGTGTAAACGCTACGTCATTAATGGTTGATGCAATGGAAACATTTAATCAGCTATCTTATTGCTGAAATGTCAGCATATTTTAAATTTTTCTGCAAATATTATTACAGTCGGACTGTGGGGTACGCGTGTGCGACTGGCCGGTTATTAATTGCAGGTGACTTTTCTGAAGTAAATGTGTACAGGTTTGGTTTATTTCTCGACTCCTGTATGAGATATTAGGCGAAAAACAATTTTTCTTATGCGTAAGATGAGGTCACACAATTCCGATGGAGGAATGGGTACGGGTAGTGTCTCCGATATAGGCCGTTGAATAAGCATAAAGCAGGTATCATAATTCAGAGAGTTAGGATACTTCAGATTAATCGTCGCGGTATGGTTCGTCGTGACGACCCGCGACGATGATGATGTAGCCATCAGTGGATGATGGGTTTAACTGAAGTTAAGTGTGTACCAAGTTTTTGGTACCTTATATCTCCGTCAGATATGGACAAACTGTGTTTTTTTTGTTGTGACGTTCATAGATGAGTCAAGGATTTGTCATGAGAAGTGATATGTAAAACCTTTTACGCAACATAGGTTATCAGATAAGCAATAAAAGTGGGGTCCCGTTAATTCTTAGAGATATGGCCGATTTAAAAATTGCCGCAATTCACTCGCGGGCATGCGCTGGCGCATTTAGTTTTTTGGACTTAGAAAATGTAGCCCGATTTTGGGTCGGCTGTTACGGAACGGTTTAATGATGTAGAATTCAGTTCGATATCCAATCTATCGAAAAAAGGACGACGTATTCAGCCTCGGAAGAGGTAGCGGGTGAAAACGGCGGTACGGCCGCAGCGCACCAAAATGTCTCAAATGACCTGAAAGTATAGAATCTGTCAAATAAAGTAATTTGGGAATTTTTGCATTTCCGGCCCGTCCACGGCGACGCACACGAGGTATGGTCAAGTTGCCCTTGACCTCAACTTGACCTTGCCAAATTTATGGTTGTCTTTAGTGGTCCGCCGGCCTCGAGATATCCAATGTTAGGCTAGATTCTAACTTTTGGTTTTGACTATAAATGCGTCAAAACTGCTCTACCATGACTGGATTTACACATTGCGAGATGAATTAACATGAGAATCACTATGCTAAGTTTACAAATTTTCGTTATCGTTCGGAGATATCGTCTGCACAAAAATGACCGAAATTACATGAATAATAAGATTTGAAAATCTATTGTGATCGCGTTTACGCGGATCACCAATAATAATAATAACTAGATTTTAATTCGTCACGAAGACGAATTGGTGATCCGCGTAACCGCTCTGATCATTGAATTTAAAGAAAATGTGACAATGTACATCAATTATCATTGCATGATGAAATATGTTCCTCATCACCTGAAATTGTCTATCAAACATTAATTGAAAAATCGACGTGCGCGTACGCGTTTGTTGCGACGCGCGGACGTTTATGTTTAGCACCAGTGATGACTTTTGACCTGAAGTTACTGTGTACCAAGTTTTCTTATCGTAATCCACCCCATTCACTAGATATGCGCGAAATAAGTATTCGTCATGCAAAATAGTGCCTAAACTGTTATCTACGGATCATAGGCTATCAGAATGAGCAATACAAGGTAGAAGTCATCGTTAATTCTAAAGAGTTATGAGTCATTCAAAAAATGTCCATTATTCACTACGCGCGCAATGCGACGTCATAGATGACGCCACAAGTATTCGGCATGCAAAGTAGTGCCTAAACTGTTATCTACGGATCATAGGCTATCAGCATGAACAATACAAGGTAGGGGTCATCGTTTATTCTAGAGAAAAATGACTGATTTAAGACTTAATTTGAAACGTACGCGTACGCGTTCGTCGTGACGCCCGCATGCATATGATAAGCACGCATGATGACCTTTGACCTGAAGTTACTGTGTACCAGGTTTGGTGATGTTACTCGACTCCAGTCATGAGATATGCCCGAAATACGGTTTTTCTTTGTGACGTCATAGATGACGTGAAAATACTTTGGCATAGAAAGCGATGCCTGAAATGCTATCTAGGCATCATAGTCTATCAGAATAAGCAATAAAAAGTAGGGGTCACCGTTAATTCTAAAGAGTTATGAGTCATTAAAAAATGCCCATTATTCACTACGTGCGCAATGCACGCGTATTTACGTTTTTTGGACTTGTAAGCGATATTTTGGGTCCTAGTGGTCGGGAAAGGGTTCTAATTGATAGAGAATTCAGTCACAAATCTAAATCCATCGCAAAAACGACAAAATTGGGTCAGGAAAGGGGTTCACGCGGAAAAAAAACGCGCGCGTACGCGCGCGCACCAAATGCTCCAAATGACCTGAAACGTATGCTACTGTTAATAAGAAGTCATTTGGAGCATTTTAAAACTTTTAAAAATTTTGACGCGCCCGTGCAAGCCCATCATGACGCGCGCGCGCATGTGGTTAGGTCTAAAAGTTGACCCTTGACCTTAATTTTACGATGGTCAAATATGGGACCACAATTCAATTTCATTAATGAGATATTGACAAATATCTGTTTTCATTAATGACGTCATAGATGACGTCACGGATAATTAATGGTATTGACAGAATACTCATACCGAGATATTGACATAAGCAATAACCTTGCTGAATTACAACATTATTGCCAATGTCGTTCTTGAGATATCGTCTGAACAAAAAAGGAAGAAAGAAACATGAATAAAGATTCTGACGAAATCTATGGTGATCCGCGGTTACGCGGATCACCAATTACACACAGTTTCACATCTATGCACAGTGGAGGGGGGCATGACACTCACCTGAGGTCATGCAACCTCACTGCAGTGCCTCTAAAGATAACAGTTTTGGCCCTTGGAGCCTGATAGCTATGTATCAATGGCTACACAAACCATTTGAAAAACTCTACATTCTATTGCCATATGGATGATTCTGCCAAAAAAAAAACGATCACCACGTTTTCCCCTTGCTCTCACCACCCCATGCCCCTTCCCCCTCATGTGTTACTCCCTTCTGGGGGTCAATGCAACCACCTTGTGAATTGTCATGAACAACTTCTATTACTGGTATCCACATGCGCATGCATGGCAAACACATATTAATTTGTGCCGCGGGGTACCCTGAATCCGTTGCGTGCGGAGTTTATTTTCAAAAGAGCGCCAGTTCGGGAAAGGAAATACCCACTGACTTCAACTACAATAACTTTGCAACAAGTTTTTAGGAAAAATGTCCTACAGATAAATTGAAGTATTTTACGGACCATTCTAAATGCATAAGGTTGTTTTGGAAATAAACATCTGAATTTTTGTTATAGTATGGCAATATGTAACAACATAAATGTAGTTTAAGTTCCTGCTTGAGAATATACAACTCATTCAATAATACACAGAGTGGTTAAACCACAGTTTAAAAATCTGACTTTTAAAGTTATGAAAGATGAGTCACAAATATAGAACGTGAATGAAGAGATTATCCGTGAATACGCGCATCCTTTGTTATTGACCTTTAAGTACTTTTCAAAGCTAATTTTGTGTTACTTTTGTCTATTGTATTCACGTGCCTTGTTGCATTTTATCGGATTTTTCAGGTTCCTTAAGAATCTAGCATATACCCCGTACTTGGTGTAAAACAATCACAAGAGATTACTGCTAGTATTTCGGAAATCATGTAATTCGCGTGTACTGTTTTAGTTTGAGAGTGAAATGGAATCCCGCACGCTGCAGGGGTGCATGGTGCGAGACCGGTGTTTAAGAGTTAACTTTGGCTGTTTTTATTTAGTATTACACAAGACAAATGAGACAATCACATTCAGACAACAGATAGAATAAATATAGCTCACTGGGCTACTTCGGCTTCGGTAGTGAGCCTTAAAATGGCAATTGCTGATTGAAGCAAAACTCTTGTCTTTATTCAAACAAAATCAATAAACTGTGTTTGAATCTTCAAGTGTTTATATAGGCTCTGTTAATTTCTTGCACAATATCTCATATGGTTGTCCAGATGGGCACACAATTCTATTTTTGTATGTTATTTGATGCGTCCTACTTACAACAATTTTACATCATTACACTCAAACTCTTGTTTTCTCTTCAATTCAAATGTTAATCATTAGCTTAGGAAAAGAAGCTTCCACAGAAAAGAAGGCATTGCAATGGCTGGAAGGCAAAAAATGCTTCGCCACTTTGGAATATATTCACTCTATTTTTCTGAAAAAAAATGGAGAAGACAATAATTGTATGTTTAAGTGAAAGAGGTTGTAGCATTGCATAATTGATTCAAATTTCCAGTAGCTCATATGAAATGAGAGAAAGAAATTATTGATTGTAATTTTTCAAATGTTAGGAATTGAAGATTTGTAAGTACTTTATTAACAAAGAAAAAACAAAAAGTAAACTATTGCGTTACAAGCTAAATTATCTTAAAGGTTAGTGCATGATTGGGAACACTTGAAAATGCCGTCACGACCAAATGAGTTGAATAGTTACCAACTATACACTAGCGGGTGGATCTTCCCACTGGGAGGATTAGTCTGTAATTGGTTTATTAGGAGAATCAAGCATAAAATAGGATGTATTTAATTTTATTTGGGGCGATAAAAATAAAGCCCATTAGAGAGCGCCACAGCACGTTTTCTGTGCTACGAGTGATATTGACACTTTGTTTATTTAGAATGGTCAACGTTTGATACAAGATTTTCACAGGGAATCTTTGCATAGTTTACTTGATTTAGAGTAAGTTCAGCCCAAGTGATGACTACCCCCATCATGTCATTTCCTTTAAACAGATTTATAAATTTTCAAGCTACCATCTAACCCATTGGAGATGCATTTGATTTCAATACAAACTCATCCATATCGATAAAATACTTGAGGTAAGACACAAATCGAAAGGTCATTTCGTAGTAGATAATGAACAAATTAAACCATATCGACTAGTAATACTAGTAGAACCAAATCAAGGTCATTTCGATTAGAATTAAGAACAAATTAAGAATATCGTAGATACTAGGTAAGCACAAATCAAAGGTCTTTTCGATAGGAATAAGCACAATTAAAGGGCTATTGATTTTAGAATTATAGTAAGACACAAATCAAAGGTCATTTGCCGATGAATAGACACAATAAGACCATATCGATAGATACGACACAAATCAAGGTCATTTCGATAGATGAGACACGTTCAGAAAGTCATGTGTTTTTGGTGGAATCAACATCAGAAACCGAAATTGTGATGAACTTTGTGTCAATCTAATTATGATTACATTTTCCTTATATTGTAAATATTCTGATACTGGGCCGAATTCAGCAGGAATGAATATTAATGGGGGGGGGGGGCGTTGAGAAAACCTGTATGCAATAATTAAAAGGTGTGACCCCCTTGATTCCTAAGACGGATTCGCGATCATGTGGGAAATTATTATTTTTCTACAGCCAGTATTCTGTTTCATTTATTATTTTTACATCTTTTACTGTCGAAGCTGGACCAAATTAGTTGTAGAGTTTTCTTCCATTTTTAATGTTTTCTTTGAGAAATTGTACTCTAGAATGTGATCAATCATGCGTTAAAGTGATTAGGTACAATTGTTGCGCTTTCAATTTTAAAAAAAAATTGTAACTTTGATATCTGAGCTACATAGTAGTGTTCAACGGACAAATAAACACAATAGTCAAAAGTTTGGAAGTATACACTGTCAATTGGCAGTATAATTGAATTAAATATATAAACTCGGGGCGAGTTTTATACTCACTTAAGCTGGGATCAAAATTATTATCGAATTAATCGTTACTTTTTTTCCGATTGATATTCGTACATGCGACTTCAAATAAATCGTAATTAATCGTCGCGGTGACGATAGCTAAAATGCCTTGTGGTGAAATTCAAATACAGTACTTAGTTATCTTAAAAAAGAGAATATAATAATTGTTACATATCAATGTTCAAGGCAATGGAAACATTTTAAGTGTTCGAACCCAAATATTCATTTTCAAACCAAAACAATGACCAGGACAGTTGGATTTCACATGGCGACACGCAAATACAGCCACAGTTCCATTACTGCCACACATCCGCGACATTTTACCGTTGGATTTTTTGCGATAAAGCAGACTTCAAATTTGAGTTTGAAAGACGAAAATGGACAAATACACGTAAGTGAACTTTATTCTTACTTTTTGTTGTTTTTTTATGAAAATTGTTGTGTCTATGCATTCGAACTTGATCTTCTCCGGTTAATTTGGAGTTTATTCGCACCACGGCGGTTATTGATTTCATTGGGCGCTGCCATTTTGTATTACCACGGACTGCGCGTCCGGTTATCTGTGGAGAACAGCCACCGTCTCAGTGGTGTGCGCGATGGCTGCATTCTGTTGCAGGCATGATTCGCCAATAAAAAAAACACCCAATTCTCGCGGGCGTCCAACTTCGATGCGTGGAGGAAACAGCGTGCGCTCCGTGGGTGTGCGCGATGGCTGCATTTCATTGCCAGGATGGTTCCAACTAAAAAAAACACACAATGTTCTCGCGGCGCAGTCCAACTTCCTTTCATATTGAGGGTAAGTTTGACGGTAATCTTCAATTATCTCGCCGGATGTCGCACGAAGGTAGTGCATGAGTGGGTTAGTGATTTTTAATATGCCTGAACATCTCACATATTAGCATTATTTCAATGTTTGTACATACAGTAATTCCATATTTCATTTTCTACCGGGCGAAAACAACATCACCATACTTTTGGGGGTTCTGTGTTGTTCGTTCCAGTTTCATCTTGCTACTCAGTGTATTTAGCATGTTTTAGTTCTTTATGTCCAATATGCTTGTTTTGTCGATGTGTTGTTTTTCGATTATATCTGAAAATTCGATTACCTTTTCCAGTCAAACTAACGATTATCAAAATCGGATATTCGACCCAGGCTATCAATAGACCCCGGCCAAGATATCTCATTTTAGTCTTCAATGGGTTGATGTGATATATCAGTGATAACATGCCAAAAGTTGGAATTATTTTCTAATTAATTCTCCCATTAAAAAAAAAAATCAGGCCTTTGCTAGCAATTTTGAGAGTGGGTTTGAAGGTTTTAATGGTTAAGTTTCAAATCTGGGCTGCTGTGTCTGTATTTTAAGGTGTTATTGCAGTGATGATCTGCACTGATCAAATCACTTCATTGGTTCTATTAAAGAGAAGAATTATATTCAAAATTTTCTCTCTTTGATCTACTACGTATAATTTCATGGTCAAGTACCAGGCATATATCAAGGAGTATTGAGACTTCATTGTCCATTAAAGACATATAAACACTAGTGCGAAAGACGTTTTAAAATTGTCGCACTTTGCTATCTAGTCTTGACAGTGTTTGAATGGCAAAATAACACCTTAGAACACAAGTTTGGCGTTATTAAGGGTGTGACCCGGAGTAATCACCCGGCTTTAACCGACCGGAGATTCCGCGCAAATAACTTTCGGGTCCCGGCCGGCCGGACAGCGGCAGGTAATATTTTTTTTTTTTTATATTTAGTTGTCAATTTCTCACGTAAGTGCACATCATCTTCTATGATGTCAATAGAATTCGGTGTTTTTGCATTGTTTTGCATTCCGTTTGAGCGCTCCAACTAGATTCGTATCGGGAACCAAGGATCAAAGTATTGTCTAGCAATGACAAGCTGCTCGGTGTGTGCTCAGTCATCCATGCATTGACCGTCAGATTTTTCCACAATCAATTTTGTCTGTCCAACCACAGGTTTACTGTCGAGTGAACGTTAATGGAGTCTATCTGAGCCTACGACTACTGCATGGTATGAAAAGCATTGGCTACATGGTCGATACTGGTTTCTTGCTTTCGCATAATACTTGACTCCGATTCTGTAATCTGATGGGATTGGCTATTATGTTATTTCTGTTGTAAGTGTGTGTTGATCTTTTGTTGTTTACTGGTGTGGTGTGCATGACTTGTAACCATGCCTGTTGCATATTACGCGCATCTGTGTTGTTTAACTTATAATTGATTGGTTCATTCTTTTCATGTTCAGTGGTTGATGTTGTGTGTGTGTTGTGTGTGTGTGTGTGTGTGTGTGTGGGTCCGAGTCTTCAGTGATATGTAATATTGCTCTATGTGACTTGTGTGTATTATGTTCTAAGGGAGGTGTGTGTTGCTCTGTGGTGTGGCATACGAGTCACGGCAACTAATTGACTTGTGGCGTTTTATCTTGTTTGAGGTTTTGATTAATACGAAAAGAGCTGTTGCAACATGAATCTTTTTTCCAAACAGATTAGACTCACAGCACGTCGGCACGCACAAATACCCACACACACAAACACACCACCAACACACACACACACACCCAACCGTCACCCACACAACACATAACAAACAACCCAACACCGTCCACTAGAATCTTAAACAGCCTCATCCCTTCTTTTTCCATTCTGTTAAGTTTGTTTTTGATTTATGCAGTGTGGTTCAATTGATGATGGGCATACGATTGCAGTTTGAAGGGGGAACCGGGAGTGGTGTGTTGTGAGTGATGAACTCCTTGGTTTGGAGGTTTATCTGTTTGATTGTCCTTGGATGTTGACTCAGTATTGGCTGTAGACTTAAGTGGTAATTTAATTTTTCGAATTGTCAGTGCAACACAGTAGAATATCCGATTAGTGTGGCAGAAGTTGTGTAGTAGTTGTTAGTGTAGTACTGAGTAGTGTGTAGTGTGACTATTAGTACTATAGTGCGTAGTGTAAGTAGAGGTCACCTGTAGTAGTAGTGGTAGTTTGTAGTAGTAGTGTAATGTGTTGTAATAGACAGTAGCGTAGTCCTTTTAGTTACCATGTAGGACAGTTGTAGTGGGTGTAGACATGTGGCTTTTAGTAGTGTGTTGTCATGTACATGTAGTTAGAGAGAAAAGTGGCGCGGTAGTGAGTGTAAGGAAGTATGAAGTGATGTATCAGAAGTAGTACATCATCATTATTCATTTGTCATGAAATAATTACAGTGACATGTGTGGGGGGGGGGGTATCTGCGGTCTAAAGTTCACAGACTCCTGATAATATAATCAACAACATGCCTTTCTTTTTCTTATGTAATGAAAGCTTCTATATAATTTTCATTTCAGATGATCATTGATCTGTGACTATGCTGGATTTCAGCCTCCGACCAAGACACGTGGAGGTGGTCCCCTTCCTTTCCCACGGTAGATTAGGACCTTGGTTCGAGGAATCCAGGCAACGCGAGGAGTTCACGCTGGATAGCACAGTGGCGGAAATCCAAAGGTTGTCAGAACGTGTTAGGTTCAGCGGCGGTGTGACGTTTGTCCACTGGAAAGGGTGTTATTTGTTGGTCAGTGATTGGATGGATTAGATTACTAGGGCGGCGTACGTTGACTCAATGTGGATGTGTTGCGTAGCCAATTCCTGACGTACAGATTTGGAGGAAGATAGATGGGGTTTGGGTGAGCCAATATATTTACTATGATCTCAGTTATAATACTCTTGGCAATGAAAAAACATGCGTTTGTAACTGGAATTTCATCCTTACTAGTGATAATACTGGCCTGCTTACGTCGCCAGATACTACTTTGTTGACTTCTCCTGCTACCACTTACTGACTATCTGCTTATTGATATCTGCTGCTTCTGTTGCTTACTTTAATGTCTCTGCTGTTGCTCTTTACTGTACTCTATACTGCAATTTCTCTTCTATCTCTCTATTGAGTGTATTAATTTATTCATTTCTGCTGATACTCTTTTTACTATTGCTTATAATGTATATTTACTAATTGTACTTTCTGCTAATATATGTAATTATGTTACTATGCTTACTAATATCTGCTCTCTATACTGCCATGTCTATTCTACTACTGCTATATGCTCTGTACTTACTATTATTCATTTACTGTACTAGTAATGTACTATTTAATGTGCGTCTTCTACTACTAATACTATTGTATTTCTAACATGTGTATTATTACTTCTACTTACTATACTTATGTTCGATTTTACTTACAGTATTCACTTCTTCTCTACCTCTTTACTATATACATGTTACATGCTATATTTTTTATGATTTTTTATTATTTATTATTATTTTGTATCCGCTGACCTGATCATAGTTCGGCGGATACTATGGATTTGGCATCGTCGCGCAGCCGCGGGTCCGCGCGCGCGTTCGCGCCGAGCGAGATTTCCTTGCTGGGCGCTCTACAGTGATTTCTTATCCGATTCTTCAAATTTGGTATGAGGTGTGTTATTATGGTAAGCAAGACCGCTTGTTTTTATGGGGCGCCACGCTTGGTCTGTCTTTGTACCAAAAGGTACATTTTTCGGGTTGATTGTTTGATACTGGCCGATTTTCTTGACAGTTTTTTGTCAATTTGGTGTTGTAGTGCTCTGTCACGTAGACACTATACTGTTTGGTGATGTGCCTAGTTGCCGCTTTTACGGGTCAAAGGGTCACTGACGGTCTATGATTTGCATATGGTTATTTTTGCATTATTTGTTGTTACCAAAGGATTTATTCAAAACTTGATGTATAGTGTGTATGGGTGTGTCTATGTATGTAGCTCATTAGTGTTCGTTGGATGGGGCTCGTGTTCCGACTTGGGCATGTCATGTACTTGTATATGTTATCGGCCAATTCTTGTTCGATTTTTTATGCTTTGGGTTTATTGGGGGGGGGGGGGGGTGGTCTTTGACGTACATGGTTTTCAGTGACGGGCCTTTGTTCGAATTGTATAGTGATTTTGTTGTGAGCTCTCTGCCTGCAGTTCTTTCGGATCTTTTTCAATTTGGTATGAGGTGTTTATGGTAAGTGAAGATGTCTATTGTTTTTGGTAGGTGGGCGCTGTTGGTCGTCTTTGTCACAAGGTTGCATTTCGGGTCTGGTTGTGTGGTGGATTGGCGCTTTTGACGGATTTTTTCAATTGATGTGTTAGTGTTCATTAGTCTCTGACCTATAATTTTGGTGATTGCTGCCCAATGTTACCTTTGACAGCGGTCAGGTAACTGATAGGTCTAATTGCAAAAATTGCTTATTTTTTCATTTACTTTGTTGGTCTCAAAGGCATTTATTTCAACTTGCGGTATAGGTGTATGGGTGTATTTCTGCATGTAGGCACATTAGTGTTCAGTGCGTGCCTCATGTTCGATTGAGTGCCATGTCAATTTTTTTAAAACTTTTGGTATATATCTATGCCCCTTTATTGTTGTTTATTAACTTGCTTTGGAGTTTATTGGGGGGGGCGTGTCATTTTGGGTACAATGTTTTCAGTGGACCCAGCGTCATTGTTCCGACTTTAGGATGCATGTCATATTTCTATTTTATCATATGGGGTGAAGGGACGGGTTCGGGGGTAATGTGCTCGAGGGTGCCCAACGCCGCGTTCTTCTAGTTTATTATTCTTATTATATTTTTTCTAGCTGTCTGCTTTTAAAATTTTGTCAATCTATATAATGAATTTACACTTGTTAAACTTCAACAGTTCAGCATTATAAAACAACAACAAAAATATAATAATACACCTCAAGGCCAAGCATGGTTCGAAATCACTCCCAACCCATCCTTCTTGTTTCATTTTCGATAATCCAGGTGTATGTAGGATTATCTTATTCCACACCTGTGTTTATCATCATTTTTTCTGCACAGATTGTTTTTTTTCCACTTTGGCGTGGACAAAACTGTTCGTCATTTACGGGTAAAAAGCTCAGAGTACTTAAGGGGCGGAATTTATTGCGGGTTTTATTTTCAGTGTAGGCAATAGTATTGTAGGTTGCTTGCCGATGCTTTCTGAAGTTTATGAGTGGAGCGACATGACTTAATAGTGAATGAACAAAGCAGGGAGCAATCACGTCATGGTCCGTTCAACTTTTTTGAAGAATGGGTGCCTGATTAGCTTGTATGGTTAATGGCAGCATATTCTTGTAGTACCGTGAGTGGGCGGGATTGTTAATGGCCGTATTAAGTAGGCTGAAGGACGAGGTTGAGCTAGCAGTGTCGACGGTAACAGCGCTTGCAGTCTAACTCACAAAAACGACAGTAAAGCTGGCAGGCGGCATGCGTGATTTTATTATTGTGCTTTCTTTTATGACACATACGATATAGTTGTCCATTTTCTTTCGCCAAAAATAGTCGGTAAGAATATGCGATATTTGATGCAGAAATAGAAGTAAAGAATAGTTTTGCGGGTTCATATTCGGTTCAGTGGGTGTTACCTTGTAACCGGAACTAGCGGCGGTGGGGCCGGTCGGGTCCCCGGGCCGGACACCCTTAGTGATGTGTTAGTCATTGTGAAGATAAAATTGGCAATTATTTTCTATCGACGATAGGAATTCTGCAAACGCGTTATGGAGAGAAAGTGGAATGGTTCTCCCCATGATTTTCCTTTTTCAAACATTATGATTGTTTTACACTGCAATTTTTCAGGCTTCATTTTTGGACGTATCAAGACATAGTAGATGGGATCAGGTGTAGATTTGTTTACATGGACGATTGTTATACATGCTTTAAACCAAATTTAAGGTCTAAGGTAAGTCCATTTCATCTTTCACTTTCCCTGTAGGTGAGTCATTTACTGTGACTGCAGAGTAAAGGGCAATCTTCCTATTATTGATTGCTATTCTTCACTGTTTAGAGTTGTTAGAGACGCATCGTTTTCCTGTACATTATGTGAATTTTTGGCAAATGCTGTGTTTGTTGTCTATGAGGCATGTATAAAATTGATTCTTTATATATATATTTCCCCTTGATTCATTCATGGCTAATGGCAGGTGTGACCAGGATAACCCGAGGATATGATCTCGGATCGTTCAGAAGGTATCCGCCTCTGCTGTCGGGCGCGAGGCGCTTGGCGGTTCGGGTGACGGCAAAAACAGGAGGGGAATTCAGAGGCCTTGGAGTTATGGCAAAAAAAAATATCTGGCAGGTTAATGTAACTGTTTTGCATCTATATTCATTGATCATGTTGCTGGGAAAAAACCCCTTGCCACTAATCTTGAAGTGTTTAATTTGTGTCATGATTGTGTACAACCTATAAATGAATTATTCCCAGTAAATAGTTAATTCATTTATTTTACATAATTTAATTGACCAAGTTTGGGGTTTGCGAAGGTCTGGATTGTGAAAAAAGGAACTGATGAAATTCATAACAACTGCTCTGTTACAGCGGAGTACGTAATTTATTTGTTTGGATTTATAACTATGTGACGCCAGTGTGTTTGGGAGATGTTTTTTTTAATTTGAAGCTTTATGCCAGAGTTATCAACAATAACCCCCCCCCCCCCCCCCTGAATCTGATATGTCTTTCGTTTTTTTTAATTATTGATGACAAATCTTGGGGGGTTCCCCCCCCCCCCCCGGGGATTGTCTTTCTGATGGCATAATAGTACCTACAGCCTTTTAACTTTGAATGTCTATGTGATAAATAGTCAAAATCTCGGGGTCCACCCCCCGCTGCAGCTTGCTTTTATGATGAGTATAACTAGATAACTTAACTTATTACCTTTGATCTATATGTGAATATAGATAAATTTCAAGGGTTTTTCTCCCCCCCCCCCACCCCAAGATTTTTCGATTATTATTTAAAAACCGAAATGACCAAGACATTCTGATTGTTTTGTGTTGATATGATTTGCTAAGCTTTGCAATTTAAATCCCATACCTGGCTTTAAATGTCTGACTTGTGTTCTTTATGCACTCACATTGTGCATCAAGAATTGAGTATAGTAAGTGTGTAATATTTTTTGTTTCACTTAAAACAATTTTTGTTGAATTATGGGAATTGGCGTTGCCTCTATTGGTGCCTGTTTTCTCATTGCCGTAAAATGGAGGGCGGGGCATTATCTGCGTTGTTGAGTAATTAAGGAGATTTTATTGGTTATTGCCTGGCGTTGATCATACTTCGGTTGTATGGGGGCTGATGGTGTGGTAGTGTTCATTTGCAGGCGGGGGTATTCTCTGATGAACCTGTGATGGTGATTCTTCCATTGTTTTCCTAGAAAAAGTCAGTTCAATGGGGGGATTGAGGGAAAGTAAAGTTTAGAGTTAAGTTTTGTGTCATCCAATATGTGGGAAAATATTTTCATTTCGATTTTGTTTTGGCAGGCTATACATTGAGTGGTATTGGCACTTATGCATTGTATTGTGTTTCCATGTTTCGGCGAATGCTCATGCGTTTTAAGTTTTTAAGGGTGTAAAATATTCAGTGATGAGTTCCAATAGGGTTTTAACTATTTTGAATATTTCTTTCTCTCATGACTTTTCCTAAGATCGTGATATTGCTTTCTCCATC
>JZLH01S0091663.1:11004-23670 GCA_001188425.1 Eucidaris tribuloides | reverse complement strand
CAACTTGATTCATTATACTTACCTTAATGATAGAAACATACTCGAGTGAATGGGTAAGCCATATTTGTCTGTGCCTGTTTCTTCCGAGTAAACCCACGTTCCACCGACACGGTCAGCCTTCTCATATACGACAAAATCAAAATGACTGGGGTCTGCCGACAGATACCTCGCGGAACATAAACCAGCGGCTCCCGCGCCGATCACTGCCACTCGCATCTTATCCATGGACGAGGTTTGTCGAAGTTTACGATCTGGGAAAATTTGTAAGCCTACACATAATACATTTGGCAATATAATGATTATATTAGTCACGACTTAGTAAATAATATTCACTAACATTGGGGGTGTTCTTTTGTGTAAATTGATACGATGAGCAAAATCATCGGGACAGACGAGAATCAGTTTCACGGTCAAATCATGTAAAATCACATACGTTCACTGTCAAACAGCGAAGCGACAAGGAAAAAAAAACCAATCAATCAAAAATCGGAGGGGAAACCTAAAAATCACACTGTTCTCATTACCCTGGACTATTTTCTCGTCTATAACGAGGGTCTTAAACACCACGTTTTTATTTTTCGATATATTTGATTTGATTTGATTTATTGTATGGTTCTTTACCACGTCATTTCATACAATATACGATAATGTTACAAAGAATGATTTTTATAGCCTAAATATTAAACAAACTTACATGCCAATTTACGTGTGATACAAATTAATTAAATAGGCGTTGGTTGTCCGGCAGAAGGGCCCTAGGATATGTTTTCGGCAGAACGGGCCTTGACGGTAAATTTTCTCTAATTTGAGAAATATTGCCTTATTTAATATTTGCACGTGACAAACTGACAGGAGGATGAAAAAAATCACACTTCTTTGATTACATGTGAAAAGAGCCAATGGTTTTCAAGTTAGAGGCAAGATAGTGTTAAGGCCCTTTTGCTGGGAACATTCTGCTAAGGCCCTTCTGCCGGACAACCGACGTATAGCGTCACCTCATGACTTCAACTCGTATGCAGAGCGTATACAGTGAATAGTCGCAGACAAAATATATGAATAGTATTATTACAAAATACAGTTTAGGATAATAATTGTGTCTATAACCTCTCTAGAGATGGAAATTCCCAATTTATATAAATAAAAGAAAAAATAACCTTTTGCTTATCAGACAGATGATGCATGTATGACTGTAGGCTTATATCAACTGCACACATACTTATACTGAGTACACTCGCGCATGAATATAAGCATCAATGATGCGTATAATCTACTGACATTTCAATGGGGGAAAATGCCGGTCAGAGTTCATTTCTTTTTTCTTTTTTTCTTTTTACTGATTTAGCGGATGACAATAACAAGACACTTCCCTAATAGGATCATAAGTTCGTAAGTTCATCTTTATTTTCCAATAATTTGGAAATTTGGTGTGTACACACTTCACAATATACATGATACAATACAAGTACCAAATATAGCAACAAAAAGATACATTATATACTTGAACAAAATAATGAGAACATATACGACAGGTCAATAAACAGTTTAAATGAATTTGGGTACAGATAATTTTTTTTTACACTATACGAAACGGTATTCTTGGATCATTTTGTGGTCACATATTACTTGATAATCAAGCTTGTTCCGGGTCAAATTCAAACATAGGTCCAATTGGACCAGTGTCAAATGGCCTCATCTACCCGAACAGGGCAATTCTTCACAAATTAACAATTAGCGAGTGAGATCTACAGCTGCGCCTAAAATCCACAATATGCTACACATGCAACTTGAGCAAATGGGTTCGACCTTTCGTTTTTAAGTTGAAAACTAGAAATCGTGTGACCCCCACATTTTGAACATCGTATTTTACGTATCTTTCCCCCACTGGATGAAATGTGAAAAGGCGATAAGTTCTGCAAATAACTAACTCGGTCTTGATTATGCCACCTGTCACACCTGAGCAGGGAGGGACAGGAGAAGAAGCCGGCTGGTAACAAAAAGCAAGCCTGCTGCCTTTCTTTTGCTGGATGTCTCATCATCAAAGTATATCGTTGTGCAAGAAATGAATTGTGATTAATTGCTATCAAAGCTTTGGAGTTACACATGCCTCTGCTCTGTAGTGTTGTTCATGATGACAGGCGCGGTGGGGCTTTGAGGCCTTAAGCCCCCCACCCCTTCTCCCCCCCCCAAAAAAAATACTCAAGCCCCCCTCCCCCGAAAAAAATGAGACAAAACATGTTTTAGAATGAAAATATTAATTCATATCCCCCTTCGGCACGTGTTTGAAATTTTATCGGCGGCTGGACTGACAGTTACAAATTTTGGACTTTGGATATGGAATGAACAAATTTTCGCCATTGTGTGTGTGTCCAACTTCGGGAAAGTGTGATGCCCGCATTAGGGATGTTATTTGGATCTGCAACGAACTAATTAATTCATTCAAACCTCCTTTAACATTACTTCGGCGCAATCCGATTTTTTAACTCTCAAATAATGTCTCCTTTTCATCTAAGCTTGAACACCTGCCACACAATACCAAACGATTTGGGATAAAACACTCTTCCATAATGGTGTAAAATAATTACCGGTTATAAATGATTTTTAAAAATAATATTTGGCAATTGTTTTGGTGTAAACTCTTTATTTTTTTTACTCACACTTTATAATACGATGGCTACACGCCGGCATTAAGAATACGGAGCCCTCTTGTAGTTTCGTTCGGTGAAATATGCCCAATGGCACCGGTGATCATGACATGAATACAAAGATGACACAAATTGACAAGATGTCCTCACGATGGCCTTAAGAAGGGTAAAATGGACAGTGCGAATTTAACACGAAAATGAAAATTCGCAAGGTCTCCATGAACTTTTTGTCATGCAAAAGTTTTGCCACCACTCACGAATCTATTCAGCGTAAACGCCTGTTTTTCACCCTTGGCCCAACAGACCGATTCGTTTTTGCAAGCACTTAACATGTACACTCGCAATGACCAGGGGAAACCTACAGGCACACAAAAGAAGAATCCAGGTACATTTCCATAATACGAATAGAAGTGCATGAACTATTTTTTATTGAGCATTGGATCCCGCAGCTATGGTGAAGACAAGAGTGCTGGTTTTGTATCGGCCAGTAGCTGTATACAACCACTCATAACGCATACACAAAATAAGCAGTGGTGGAAGTTACCACAATTTTCCTTGAGTGGAATGGGATAGGGGGTCCATCATAACACCTTCGAGGCGAGAATGTTATTTTCACGAATGTTCTTCTCTAAGAATCTACACGATATCTGCCTTGCTCACCTTATGCGACCTGTCACGCTTCGAAGTGTACCACATTTAATAACGTACCAACATGTCAGATATTATATGTGCGTATTTTGTGTATACCTGAATATGATACCTATGTACAATTTTGATTAAGCCTCGGATCAGTCGCATTCCTCCAATAACATGATATGTACATCATGAGTTATGATTATAATGCAATACTTCTAGCAATCGGTCTAATCTTTCGTTTATCATTATTTTGTTTTCCCTTTTCCACCACTCTTTTCGTTGTCTTTTTTCGGTCACTCTACTCTCCTCCGTTTTCCCATTTTGTTTCAACCACGATATTCCAGGAACCTGCAGTTTTACAAGTTTACTTTTATGCAGGTCCCTTCATTTCTCACTACTTATCGTTACTTCAATATAAATTGACCGATTTCGACTTTTCTATTAGCTTATTTTCTGGTTTTTTTTTTTGTATGTATTCACACGATTATAGATTATGTACATGATTATATCTGTTTTGTTGTATAATTTGAGAAATGTGAAATAAATAAATGAAATAAATGAAATATTTCACGACGCACCTTACGGTCTGTCACTTCATATTCATGATTACTGTTATATGCTTAAGTTAGTACACATTTGGCATACCAAGTTGTTTGTTCATATTGGTATACCATCATAAAACAGCTGTTGATAGATAAATCAGCATAATATGAATGAACAAGTACTATTATGTAAATACTTCCGTACCGGAATTAGGTCAGTTGCCCACTTACCTTTCAGGCTAGCACCAACATGACCAGGAAGCAACTTATACGATGATGTCCAAAAAACCTAACGAATCATGTTTGATGTACAGAACTAGCCCTCGTGGACACAGTATCTGTTATTGTATAACATACAAAATCGAAGAACGCTGTAGCGAAGAGGCATAAAATGAATTCATCTGATAAAAAAGAAATCACAATAATTGTTAAAAACACGCGGCAATAACTTGTTTACACGCATATATACGGAACATTACAAAATCCAATTGGAGTTTATGTATATTGGAGAATTTCCAAAGATTTCATTCATGAAAAAGCGGGTCAATGCTAGGTTCACACTGCCGATCTGTCAACTCGATCAGGTAAGATCAAACCAATTTTGGTCATTTTCGGCCTGATTCGGCCGGTAATCGGGTTCAATCTACCATGATCGGCGTCCGTCTGCCTTGATCGACATCGTTCTAGTTACCTACTCGAGTATTTTTAACATGCCAAAAACATTCGAGAAGGGAGCCAGAGCGTTGCAGATCACCACGATGAAGGTAGATTGACCCCGATTACCTTGCCGAGCTAGACCGAGCAGGCCCAATATTGGCTTCATCGGGCCTGATCGAGTTGCCAAATCGGCAGTGTGAACCTAGCATCACTTGGTACTCTTGGGTGAGCAAGCGTTGGATATTGTTCGAACAGTCCTTTTTTGAAAAACAAGTAATCCATCAGATAAATACCTTATGCTAGTTTCACACTGCCGATCTATCCACTCGATCAGGACCGATCAAGCCAATTTTGGGGCCTTTTCGGCCTCGTTCGGCCGGTAATCGGGATCAATCTACCATAATCGGCTTCCATCTGCCTTGATCGACATCGTTCTGGTTACCTACTCGAGTATTTTTAACATGTCAAAAACATTCGAGTAGGGAGCCAGGGCGTTGTCGATCACCTCGATAAAGGTAGATTGACCCCGATTACTTTGCCGAGTTAGACCGAGCAGGCCCATGCAATATTGACTCGATCGGGCCTGATCGAGTTGACAAATCGGCAGTGTGAACTTAGCATTATTAATAAGGCAATTTCTTCACCATATGACTGAATGATTGAGATATGGCAAGGTGTTGGTATTGTACAAGGTAACCAGAATTTTCAGCGGGAGATATTGTCCGAGTTGATAAAGTATGCCAAAAGTAATTTTGCACGAGACAAAATTGTCGTGTTCACTCTAGGTCAAATTTTCATTGATGTATACACCTAGAAATTGTACCAAGTGTACACGTTTAATAGCTCGACCATTCATACAGACATCTTATAATATTTGGGATTATAACTTTATTCTTTGGTTTGCGAATCATTTAATTTGTTTTCTATTTATGTTTACAGCAAATCATTTATTGATCTTTTGTAATTCCTATAGCTAAGGATTGAAGTTACATTTGTGACACTTTAACCAGAAACTCAACTGCATGGTCAGCCATGATTGCCGATTTCAATAGGAGCCCCTGTCACTTCATTTGTTTATGACTTTGAGATGAAAGGCCGGGTTTGTAAAATAACCCAAGTTTGGTAAGTTATTCAATTTTTTCCTTGTTTATGAGTAAAATTCCCGATGTCTCTTGGCATTTATACGCAATCTAAAATGAACATGGAATCAAACAAACAACAAACATGGACATTTAAAAATAGGACTCAAACCTTTTCATCTCAAAGTCATAAAAAATGAAGTAGCGTGGGATCCTACTGAAATTGGCATTCATGGCCGACAAGTTGAGAGCAAAAGGCATAACCCCATACAAAAGAACATGTTCTTTACTGACTCATCATGACCACCAGTGTTCATTTTGCAGCTTTTCAATTTCTACTTTATCCCATATTTCAAAATACTGCCCTTTCCCCGATCCTAACCAACCATGCTTTGGTTGCTTCTAAGAAAATGGAGAAATAATCGATCAAACTCAGATTTCCAAACTTTCTTTTGAGGAGTTTATATATTTCGTTAATAAAATCATATTTAGGGCTAGGGGCGGCGGAAGGTAATTTCGTTTGGGGGGGGGCAAAGCCAAAAAAGAGCACTTATATGTCAAAAGGGGCATTGGGCGCAAGCAGATATTTTCACCATCAGATTAGGTGTTTGCTTGAAGATGCTGTTTTAGCGGCAATCTGACTCGAACCCAAACTTTTTAAAATGGGTTCCGATTTGAAACATGAAATCTATAGGCCTACACATAATCCGCAAGCGAGCGTAGCGAGTGAGCGGTTTTGGAAAAATTGGAAATTTTCAGATGTAAAACTCGCTTTGTGGTCTATTCTGGCGCTAATAACAGCACTGATTTTTTGTAGTATTAAAAAAAAAATAAAGAACATCTGTCTAGATCAAACTTTTCTGCTTGAAGTATCTGTTTCTTCACGGATAACTTGAGCAAAACTTTTTGAAGGGGATTTCTGATCATTAAAACATGAAATATACATATATCTACCTCGCGAGCGAGCGTAGCGAGCGAGCGGTTTGGAAAAAAATGAAATTTTAAGTTGTAAAACTCGCTTTGTGGTCTGTTCTGGCGCTAATTACAACTCAGAATTTATGCAGTGTGTTAAAAAGATGAAGGACATCAAACGAATCCATAAGAATCAATGAGCAAATACGTTAGTGAGGGCAGAGGTGACAAACTAGTTTCGTTATAAATTACAAATTCATGATGCACATTGCGAATACTTGAAGTTCTGATGAAGAAAAAGGGGCATTCTTCTCCTTACGAGGTGATTTTCTTTGTTGAAGAGAAGAAAAGGCGACCGTAGGAAAGTTACCTTACGAAAAACACGTTTTTATCGCTTGAAGAGTATATAAAATAGGGCCATGTAATCACGAAAAAAATTCGGAGAGGGCCCAATTTTTGCAACCGCAGACGGCTTTATAAGATGAGAGGACAAATGCCCCTTCTAGGTACATAATGTGCCTCTTCTATTTTCTTTCTCTATTATGTGCCCCATCAGACAGTCAGAGGCAAAAAAAAAAAGAATAAACAATGACAAAAATAAAAGAAAATCACCTCCAGTGACGAATGTGCGTATATAAAGGTTTCACTGCACTCAGTATGGGTTCAAACCAAGATGAGGCACATTCAACTTAGAAAAAAAAGGCATTATTTGCCTTCAATTAAAATGGGGGGGGGGCAAACAGTAGCATGGCATAATTTTGCTACCACATGAGGGCATTAAGAGGAGATGCTAAATGCCCTTTTTAGGCACAAAATGCTTGTTGAATATAATTTACCTAATTATTTCTGTTATAGGCCTATACGTGCCCCGTTAGGGGGGAAAAAAATAAAAATGAATATAAAGGAGACAAATATCGAAAAAAATGAGTACACTAAAAAAGGCGTCATTTCACAAAGGGCACATTTCATTTTGAAAAAAAGGGCATGCGTCATTTCACAAAGGGCACATTTCGTTTTGAAAAAGTGCATTTTTTTGCTATCCAATTTTTTTTATTTTCTTTGGGGGGGGGGCAAGTGCCGCCCCCCTGCCCCCCGGTTCCGCCGCCCCTGTTTAGGGCGATGGGTCTTTTTAGCGTAAAGTGGCTAAAAATAACATTGCTATGATGTTATACCGATTAAAAGCCTACAAATGCGCTATTCCGCCATTCATTATTTGGTTTTACCATTTTTCAAATGGGTTTTCCACAATATCAAACATTGTCTTCAAAGGGGAAAATGATGATACACTAGGTAACTACACAGGCCAATGCAGAATAAAAAAAAGAAAAGAAAAAAGAAAGAAATCCCGTCTTGGGGAGGGGAGGGGGGGGGCGTGTATTTCGAGTAATGCAATTATCCCTTTTGTATGTTTGTGTTTACTGATGTGCTTTATGATGCATATAATAATGCGTGCAGTGCATTACTCAATAAAAATGTTATTAACGAAAGAAAACGACCCATGAACTTCAGACTGTGGCCCTTAGTTCCGTATAAAAAATATGATTTGTCTTTTTGTTGAACATTTCCGTAGGCATAAGTTAATATCTACTGGTTGCATCTAAATGCCTCTTTGCAGGTTGAATATTGGGCTGCTATCCTAATTTGCGGGTAAGTATTTACATAGCCATTATACGTTTGTGTATGCGTATGTATCTCCAAACAACAACTGCTGTTGTTGAATTCATACCAATCATAATTGTATATTAAAACCCATGTTGGTATGCCCTATGCGTTCTAACTTTTACATGTAACAGAATATGAATATGAAGTGGCAGATAATGTATTGCGAGCCTATACGCTGTGTCGTGAAATGTTTAGGACATGTTAGGCTATTAAACCTGAAGGCGGAGTTCTGAGCGTATCGGGTTCGCATATGGCGGGCAAGGCACTTTGAGGTGAATGTTCAAGAACTGGACTATAAGATTTTGTGTAGATTCATAAACTGCAGATTTGTAAAAATGGCAATCCTGCCTCTAAGGTATTATGATGGACCCCCCCCCCCCCCACCGCTCTCAAAGAAAATTATGGTAACTTCCACCACTGCTTGTCTGCACCAGAGCTGCGGGATTTAAATTTAGTATGCTCCATTAAAAATAATTCATGCACTCCTATTGTACTATGGGACTTTGTACCTGGGTTCTTCCTTTGTGTATTTTATAGGTTCCCTCTGGTTATTGCGTGTGTAAACGTTAAAGTATTCGCAAAACGAATTGGTCTGTTGGGCCAAGGGTATAAAAAGTAGGCGTATGCACCGAATAGGTCGGTTTACTTTTCTTTCATGGGTGCTTCAGCTCCGGTCCTCAAGTCGTTTAAAGGGGCTAAAATATGATTATGATAATATTTATCACGTGCAAATTTAGGGTCCTATGGCGATTCTATTGTGATCATGACCTTCATATTGAACCGGAGTGCCGGGAGTAGGCCTATTGGCTCATCCGGACCTTTTAAATGACATAATCGTTTTCGCATTCAAAACTTGAAAAAAAAGATAAACGCTCTCTCGCGAACTTGTTTTAATACTGTTGTCATGCATACCGACACAAATAAGGATGAAAGAGGCGACCTTTATCACAAAATTACTCAAACTACATAAATTTTAACATTAAAAAATATCCCAAATAGATATTTAAAAAATCGTATTATCCACATGTGTGCTCCGCTTAAAATCCACCCATCTGGAAAAAAAAATTGGGTGAGCAATTTTATGCCCCAATGGCTTGATCCGGGGTGTGCGCCACTGGTGAATTAAAGACATAGCCGAGCTTGAACATTGTACATGATTCCGAGAACCATTATGATATCAAGTAATAAAGGAGTCGGAAACAGAGGTTTCAAGAGATAGCATATTGCACTATCAGTTAACATATAGGCGTTTTGAGGGGCTGTTTTGGGGTGTTCAAACGGCCCCTTAGTCGCAAAACACATTTTTTTAGGCGTTGCAGGCGGGGAAAAATGATGCAGGATAATGAGAACATCGTGATTCTGATTTTTTTCGTTCTGATTTTTTTTTAATTCTATTTCATTGTTTGTCGATTTGCTGTTTGATCGTGAACGTATGTGATTTTACATGATTTGATCGTGAAACACGTTCCCGTCAGATCTGATGACCCCCTTTTTTTTTTGCTTATCGCATCAATTTGCACGATATATAGAAAACCCCTCCCCCTTCGATAAATACTCCGTACGCCTATGTCAGTGACAATTATTTGCTATAATTCGTGACTATACACTCCAAACAAAATCGAGTGTAAACTGAGGTCCTTGATGTTTGTCACAGTTTTTGACACATTTCTTTACTCTGACACCTTTACTGTTTACTGCTCATTTCGATTGTCACTTGAGCATGCAGTCTTTTTTGACACCTTTGAAGTGTCATGTTGGCGGTAACAGTTGCAGTTTTGAGTTGACACTATATGGGACACCAGAGGTAGGAGTCCAAGGGTGTCAAATCACAATGTGTCATGTTACACCCCAAAATGAGTAAGCACCTAAAGGTGTCATTATTGAAAAACAAGAGTGTAAATTGACTCCTATGAAGCAAGCACTATGTTTTGAAATTTGACACCTCTAAGGTGTAAATAACATTATAAAGGCACCTGATTTGATGTCAAGATCACAAAATGTGTCGGGCTTTCTCCTGACACCTTTTGCAACCCCTGACACCAGTCAAGGTGTACTTTAACACCCCCAAATGAGGTGAGCACCTGAAGGTGCCATCAATAAAAGGGACACTTTAAAATTCGCCGTTAACACGTATTCTAAGATATTTTGGCACCTTAAAATGCTCATCTCGGAAATCAAAATTTACGTTTTGAGTCTAATCTTTAATTTCTCAAATTATGTGTAGGACTACAAATTTTCCCAGATCGTCAAACTAATTCGACGAACCTCGGCCATGGATAAGATGAGAGTGGCAGTGATCGGGGCGGGAGCCGCTGGTTTATGTTCGGCGAGGTACCTGTCGGCAGACCCCAGTCATTTTGATTTTGTCGTATATGAGAAGGCTGACCGTGTCGGTGGAACGTGGGTTTACTCGGAAGAAACAGGCACCGACAAATATGGCTTACCCATTCACTCCAGTATGTATCCATCATTAAGGTAATCATATTGAATCTAGTTGAGAAAATATAAGATGTTAATCGAGTGGTATCTTTACGCCTGTTGTCATCAGGAGTTTTGTGCGTCACTTTCCTTTCTTCAATGAATACTAATAATTTATAAAAAAAAAATGAAACTTCAAACGGGTCTGGCATTTAATTTTTTGGACGTACTGGAAGCCAAGTTCTTCAAAACTTCATATCAGTTCTTGCTCATATTGGCTGGTAATGTCATAAATCAAATATCACTCACATTTGTCGAACGTTATTTCAGGCTGCAATATTCTGCCTACAATTGAGTTCAGGCGCGCCGGAACACTTTCAGTTTTGAGGGGGCAAAATCTCGACGGGGGCACATTTATGTATTAATGTGTGGGATCCTCGGCGAGGGTGTGGGAGGGGGGATACCCCACTCCCACGGTAGACACTTTTTGTAAAACTAGAGTATGAAAGTCGCGTTTATTGAGCATTTAAAACAAATTTCTAGGTAATTAAACATAATAAAAATTCACTGCGAAGGACTGATCATTAATTATGAAAAATATTCATTTTACTAAGTGCGAGCGAGCGCTTCAGAATGTATACAGATTTTCACGTCTCGTCAATTAAATTTTGTACTACACTATAAATAACAGAAGTCACATTTGTCATGCAATATCCTTTCAGAAACGTTTATTTATACACAACTACGGTTTCAGGGCGTAAAATTTAGGGGAGCTACTGGGGGCTTGAAGGAAACATGCGAGGGAGCGAAGCGACCGAGCGGGGGAGGGTGTGGGAGGGGGAGGGGGATACCCCCTCCCACGGTAGGAACCTTTTGAAAATACGCATAGAAAAGACGTGATTCTAGGCATGTTATAAACACATATTTTGAAAGTATATTTTATGAAGATTACTAGGGATTGTAGTCAGGTTTTCAAAAACATGCACAGGAAGTATATATGGAAAATTGTAATTGGGTAGTCAAACTTGCGAGGAAACGAAGCGACCTAGGGTGGAGAGGGATACCTCCTCCCACGGTATAGGACCTTTTTGAAAATACGCATATAAAGATTGGCTTCTAGGCATGATAAATATATATTTCAATGGTACATGTATATTCTATTAGGATTAGGGTTTGGGAGGTCATACTTGCAACGAAACGAAGCAACCCAGCGGGGGAGGGTGTGGGAGGGGGATAGGAATTTTCAGAATAGGACTTTAAAGACGTTATTCTAGGTATGGTAAATACCCATTTTAAAGGTACATATTTTATGAAAATTATTAGTGAATATACTATAGTCGGTTTTCAAAAAGACGTAAGGAAGTTTGTGGAAAAACTGTAATTGAGTATTCATACTTGCAAGAGAGCAAAGCGACCGAGCGGAGGAGGGTGTGGATACCCCCTCCCACGGTAGGAAATTTATCAAAATAAACATAGAAAAGACGTGTTTTGTAGTCAAGGTAAATAATATCTTACAGGTATGAAGATTCAGGATTTCAAAAAAGATATACACGACGTATGTGTAACACTGTAATAGGGCATTCATACTTACCAGGGGGTGGGGAAGGATGCGGGAGGGGGAACATACGGTAATTCTTTTTGAAAATACGCATAGAAAGGACGTGTTTCTAAGCATAATAACTACATATTTTAAAGGTACATTTTTTGAAGATGATAGTGATTTTAGTCAGGTTTTTAAAAAGATGTACATGAAGTAGGCCTATGTGTAAAAATTTAAATGGGTAGTCGAGGAAATGAAGCGAACGTGCAGGTGGTAAGGAACTTCCTGAAAAATACGCATACAAAAGACGTGTTTCTGAGCAAGGTAAATACATATTTTGAAATTTATATTTCTTCTTTCTATCAACATTTAACAAGTGTGTGTAGATCGCTTCAGTTTATTTATTAATATATTCATTGTAAAACTTTTTTTCCAATTTTTTTTCATTTGGGGGGGCTTTGAACCTAGTTATTTTTTTTTTTAGGGGGGGGGGGGGGGGGGGGGTCGGGTAGGTAGGCGTTCGAAAGGTCCCCCCGAAAGTTTTTCCATTTTCGTCTATCAACGTACGGGCACACTTG
>JZLH01S0091636.1:4405-35245 GCA_001188425.1 Eucidaris tribuloides | reverse complement strand
ACTTGCGTTCGTACCGAGCCTACTGCCCTTTTGGCCGAGCATTTTTGCAGATGTAACGGCGTTGCATGTTATTATTCTGTCGTCAAGCGAGGGTAGTAATTCTTTAGCGCCACGATGTTAGAGCTTGACGTGATTTTAGTTCGTTTTTATGTCTTTTGACCCGTTCCGAAAAACAGACTGACGTTTCCAAATAAAAATTTCATAGGTGCCAATCTTACCGCTATGCGATGGGGAACGTGACGTGCCCACAAAAACCCAGTAATCGTGAATCATTTCAACTTTTTCGTAATTGATAATATTTTTTTATAGAAATAGGTGAGAGGACAATCCGGATTCAAGGATTTAGTTTGGATTCCTTGTGGGTGCTGCGGTCGTAAAATTTGTCAAGAAAAATAATGTTTATATCCATGAGAATGAATTATTGCTTATTATGATACACAAATTTGTGGTGTATTACACATTTGATATATTAACTATACTTATATCGCGCAGCTTTTAAGATAAATCTAACATGATCTAACATTGTGAACTTCAAACTGTGAATCAGCAGCCTACATATTAGTTTTTATATGGGCTAAAAATAAATTTGCCCTTTCTCGTATATTCATAGCAGTGGGAACTGAAATAATTTCATCTATCTGTCACATATATCCTTCAGTTTATCAGACTGGACGTATATGACATATACTTTAATGTAAAGCCTTTAAGACTTACTTAAATAAGTTTAAAAACATACTTATAATTTTCAAACGTGTTACCACGTTATCATGACACTTGGCTTTGCCAAATGATCTGAGCGAGATCTGTTAGGGAGTGTCCCTACTGCTTGCTCCCTGCTGAGACACAAATCTACTATGGTTTTAATATCATCAAAGTTGGCTTTCCTTAAAGGCAAAGTTCACCATGAGATCAAGTTGGTTTTAATAACAGCGGAAAATGAGAGAAACATATCAATGAAGGGTTGACGAAAACCCATCAAAGAATAACAAAGTTATAGAATCTAAATTTTAAATTCGTAACATCACATGCGGGTAGCTCCCCATATGTCACGTGATATAAATTCCATAAAAGTGCCTTTTTCAGAAATTTAAAATGATTTTACCTGTGCATTTAATATATTATCAGAAACATTATTTCATACAGGTTTCTATGGGAAAAACCCCCATTCAATTATCATAAACCATTGAAAATGACAATTTATGGAATTTATATTAATTACATGACATATGGGGAGATGACGTCACAAAATTAATTAATTAATTAATTAATTATTCTTATACATGCAGTAATAAACCCATTTCAGACGTTTTAGGCCCTGTGATTTTTCATCTTTTGAATTTTAAGTCCATATCTTATAACTAGAGAGGGAGTGAGATTAAATTTGATACACTGATGTCACTGATCAATACTTTACTGGTCTTCAGGTCAAATGTCATTGCTTAGACTTACGTGCGCGCGTCACGACGGACGCGTATACGCGCAAATGGAATATTTACAGTCATCATGGATAAATAATGGAGAATGTTCAAGTTCAAAGGGCAATGTTATTCCGAGGATGGTAAAAGATTAGTTTTATATTTATTTATTCATTTATTCATTTATTTATTTATTTATTTATTTATTTATTTATTTATTTATTTATTTATTTATTTATTTATTTATTTATTTATCTATTATTTCAGTTTTATTTCAGCAGGGTAGCCCTTTCAGTTAAAAACCTGCTCTCCCAAGGGGCCCTGCAGGATAAGTTGTCCGATTCTATCATATTGGATATGAAGATCACCTAATTCCTTCCAGTGACAACATTTTTATTATTTATTTATTTATTTATTTATTTATTTATTTATTTATTTATTTATTTATTTATTTATTTATTTATTTATTTATTTATTTTATTTTTATTTTTTATTTTTTGGAATAAACAGAGAACGGGTTCATATCGGGGGGTTCCCTTATACCAGCTCCCTAATTTTTATATGGTAACCTAATATTTAACACATTAGTTTATCAAATCTAAACTTATTTGATTGCAACATGGCAGCTGTTTGGGTAAAAGGAGGAGATCGGGGTTCTTTCAGGGGTTTCCCTTTCGGCAGCTCCCTGCCGAGACAAAATTATTCCATGGTAACCGAATATCAGCAAACTTTCTTTCCTTAAAAGTCTAGTACCAGCTAAATGCTGTCACACAACTAGGCTTGACACAAAAATAACCTATTGGCTGTTTGATATATGACGTCAAAGCAATTTAATTGTACATTATAACTTGGCCGTTGTTAATTACATTGTGTGTGTCATGTTTGTCATAGTAATTATTAGGTAACACGGACAAAATATCGAATGTGATGATCAGGTTTGACTGTTTGTCACAATTTGTCAGAGTTGAAACACTAACGAAAAGGTAAAAAAAGAAGGAATGAATGAATTTATTATATAAATCAGTTTTAGTGGAAGAATAAATCACCATTTAGAATCGTCGAAAGTTCGAACGGATAAATCCAACCTCGCAATTATATTCTACAGAACGTTGATCTTTCCGTCTATAACAGTATTTCTTTTATGTTCTCTCTTGTGATCATCATGTTGCAACAAAAAGGAAACACGCCGAAACTCACACACACACACACAATTACACAAGCACACACGAATTCACATTTGTTTCTTGGATAATGAAATCAAACGTTGTGTTAAAGGGATACAATCATTACATATACCGTGGCTTTTAGTAATGATGCACATTTTGACGAAGTCTACAGAGGTGTTGATTTACCTTTCCAATGGGGGAGGGGGAACAAAATGTAAGAAAAGTCAACATCTTCGGCGCGCACTGAGCACAAAATTGCCATATAAATTTTGAGCGTGCCCCTAAATTTGAAAATGGCATATGTTTTTAGTAGCAATTGTCTTACATTGCTTTTGACACATATCCTTGCTTTTCTTTTATGAATTTTTCAAGTTATCATTCTTTTATTTTTCAATTTTATTTTATTTTATTTTTTCAATGGGGGCAGGTGATGTACTTGCCCCTTGTCCTATATTTTAATAGCAGTGAAGCTGTAATAGTTCAATCTCATCTGTACCACATATCTCTTTTTCTTTATTAAACTTGACATTAAACTTACATTAAAATACTTGACAAGTTAAAAAAGTATGTACTTTTAATTTTCAAACGTATTATTACGGTATCATGACACTTTTTGCCAAGTGATCTGAACGAGATTTTTTAGGGAGTGTCCCTTCTGCTTGCTCCCTGCTGAGACACAACAGTAGTAAGGGATTGTCTTTATAGTCATAACGTTATGAATATGATATTAATATTCATAAAAATATGAAAAATATGAAATATGAAATATGAAATATGAAATATGAAATATGAAATATGAAATATGAAATATGAAATATGAATTATGAAATATGAATTATGAAATATGAAATATGAATTATGAAATATGAAATATGAAATATGAAATATGAAATATGAAAATTTTGATTAAACATGAAAAGATGAAAAGTTGCGTTATGATTTTCTTTTGTCGTGTCAAAATGTATTTTCTATTGTTGTCAAAGATAATCGAGCCTATTGTTTTAAGTAATGTTCTATTGTTTTAGCGATCATCCTATTGTTTTAGTCGAGGTTCTTTTGTTCGACCTTCATTAGCTCCGAAATGGAAACAGAAAGGGACAATCAATGAAAGTTATGATAAAAATATGAATAAATTCTATCGCGTAAGCGGATAAAGAACAATAGAACGTCAAAGACAATGGGGATTAAGGATTTCTTTGTTTTTCATAATGAGTCATCGAACGACGGGAAATGACGTCACCCTGGTGACGTCACCAACGTCGGAGGACGTGTCCAAACATGTTTGATGTCGTCGAGATGAAAACCAAGGCGGAAATGACGTCATCGGCTTAAAATAGACAATGACGCTTAGGAAAATGACGTCATTCAACTCGAAATAACCATTTTCGTCAGACCCTAAATTAAAAACAAAAATACAACAAAACAATGGCAACGAGGCGTATATAACGGACGACGGCGTGCCCGGAAAAATCACATCGGCATTGCATCAGACGATACCAACAGTTACACGCTTACTCTCCATTCTGTCAAAACGTTTCTTATTAGTTAAGGATGACCCAGCAGGAGAAATTCTTTCTCGATATGCAGAATATGATAGAGAAAATTGACCTACTCATGCTGATAGAATACGTGACCTTGGTTGAAGTCGGGAAATCTTTGGAGAACTACATTCCATCCACCTGTGACCCCGAAGACCCTCAGCTGCGAGTCCGTCAAATCTTAGAATACCTGAATCCTGAACGCGTGGAACGTTTTTACCCCTACATTGCGAGAGTGCTATGGATGAAGCCCGAGCTGGTGTCTTGCAACACCGTCATGGACAAGTTGAAAGTCGTCCTGAAAGATCTCACTCTCGAAGAACTGATATTCAGACGAAAAGCCATTGCCAATCATCTGGAAGGCGTAGAAGCAGCTGTTCGTGTGGTGTACCGTGCTATGAAAGAAGACTGCGGTCTACCCGGGTCCTATGTCCCCGATTCAAGTCAGTAGATGAACATCTGGTGGCGGCGATTGTGAGAGGAACCTGTCTCAACCCTCCTATTAACTCGACGGTGTCCAGTGTCATGAACATGTACCGAGCTATCAAGGCAACGAACGAATTTTCAACGATCGCGACAATAATATTGTCGGAAGGAGACGATCTTTTGTCTACGGTGGAATCTTTGCTGAAGAATTGTATACAATCATCATCTCACCCGAACGTGTTGGAACGAGCCGTTGCAGCAATCTGTTATTTTACGGACATGTATCATGAAGCCAATTTATCGTTACCCCAAAAACAAAGACTGTTGAATGCATTTATACTCGAGTTGTGTAAATATAACGTACAATGGCATAAATGCCGTAGGGTATACGGATGGGGGAAAACAATTCGTTCCCTTCTGCTCTTAACTCTTCAGTATACGTATCGACTGTACACGTTTGACGTCCATGGAATATCGTACGCCTAAAAAATTGTGATATGTATATCATCCTGGTTATGAATGTTATTAAATGTAGTATACTCATAAATCTTATACAACTCTCAATGATTTTTTTTCTTAACGTGATATGACTCGTACATATTGCGAAGAACGACCGTGTGTGAAAATGCGTGTACCCATAGTCAGGGAGATTGATCTGGCGGGTAAATATGGATTATAAATTGTGTGTATGATAGTGTGTAAGATTAGTACGATTCATGGTGTGGCGTGAAGAGGCTGTCAGAATGAGGTCTGTGGAAAATGCTTTGAAGTCGGTGTATTATGATCCGTCCCACGACGGGAGTTTTGGAAGTGCGATTAAATTGTGGAAGGCGGTAAAAAATCGAGGTTTTAAAAATGTGGGATTGTCACGGGTGAAACGGTGGTTAAGAACTCAGGACACATACACGCTGCACACTCCCGCGAGAAAAAAATTCAGACGTAACAGGGTCGTAGTCAGAGGGATTGATGAAAATTGGGAGGCGGATTTGGTCGATGTACAAAATTTAAAGACGCATAACGACGGGTACAGGTATTTACTAACGTGCATCGACGTGTTATCCAAGTATGCCTGGGTTATACCATTGAAAAACAAAACGGCCAAGGATGTCATAGGGGCCTTTGAACAAATACTTCGTGCGGGGCGTTCCCCTTTAATGTTACACACGGACAAAGGGTCGGAATTTTTAAACAAAGATTTTCAAAGATTTTTGAAAAACAAAGACATTCAGTTTTTTACCACTGAAAATGAAACTAAGGCGTGCGTGGTAGAGCGTTTTAATCGAACTTTCAGGAACAAAATGTGGCGTTATTTTACGTTTCAAAATACTTTCCGATACGTCAATGTCTTGAATAAGTTGGTGACGGGGTATAATAACACGATACATTCCAGCATTGGCATGAAACCCAGCGAAGTTAACATCGATAACCAAAGAGACGCATTGGACTACTTGTACAACCACACACGGTGCAAACCGTCAAAGAAAAAACGTTTCAAGTATCAAGTTGGGGATCAAGTACGCGTCCGTAAGACCAAAATGAAATTCGAAAAAGGTTACGAAGCCAATTGGTCCCACGAGGTATTCACAATAAGCGCGAGAATAAAAAGACCCATCCCCGTGTACAGATTAAAGGATTATAACGGGGAACCGTTAAGAGGCACCTTTTATGACCATGAATTACAAAAGGTACACAAAACCGAAAAAGACGTATACCGTATCGAAAAGGTGCTTAAAACACGCACGCGTCGTGGAAAGAAAGAATACTTGGTTCGTTGGGAGGGGTATGGAAAAGAATTTGACAGTTGGGTTCAGAATGTGAAATCGTTATAAGGTACAAATACAGCGTTTCGTCCAACACCAATTCATTCGATCGTGGAATATCACGAGGCTAGGTTAAGAGGCCATTATGAGTTCCCATTTTTACATCACCCTACCCAGTAACAGTTCGTTAAAAACCTTCCCCAATAATAAAACGGGGCAGTATACGACTAAATTGCATACTTCCATAAACTTGAACGATGATTACGAAGTGGGTTTGTCCGAAATTCAGATTCCTTGCACATGGTATAATATACGACCCGACAACAATACTTTAACAGTTTACACGGACGAACTCGGTGAAAACGCCGTTCGTTCTAAGACTAAAAAATTCAGGATCCCACCGGGGTACTATTATTCCCCCGAAGAATTATTCGATGTCATTAATAGTGTATTTGATGACGAAACGAGACGAAGATGCGCCTTCTTTTACAAAAGGACTTCCAAGAAAAGTTACATCGAATTGGAAGAAACGACGGGATTGGTTATACCTTGTAATTTAGCCCAAATGTTAGGTTTTGAAGGCGAATGTAATTTAACCGAATCTTCCCTGAGTCCTATGCCGGCGGATCTCCACATGAATTTCCATACGTTTTATTTGTATACGGATATAATTGAATACCAACGGGTGGGTGGTGTTAGCGTACCTTTATTGAGAACGATCGGAGTGGTGCCCTTAAAGCGAAGCGATACCCTTATCCAAACATTCATAACGCCTCATTATACACCCGTGAAACTACGCAACTTCGAAACGATTGATATTATATTAACCACCGACACGGGCGATATTGTACCATTTGAACGAGGGAAAGTCATCGTGAAACTTCATTTCAAGGAACGCTCTTCGCCTTTATTGTGATAATCGAAGTATCTCTTAAACACCCTAACAATGCATCCTGTTATGTCCAATAATTACCTACGGCTCGGCCTTCGACACATAATTCCCTATCACTCTCGTCCACAATATGGTTCGGGACTACCCGTATTTCGAGGAACAGCTATGCAACGAGGCTATGGATTAGGAAGTTTGGTGAAAGGTTTATTTCGAGCGGCCGTCCCGTTGTTGAAGAAAGGAGCCGTGGCGCTGGGAAAGGAAGCGATACATACCGGAGCCGATATTGTAGGAGACGCCCTCAACGGTGAATCATTAAAAACAGCAACCAAGAAAAACGTATCCAGAGCGGGTAAAAGAATCGTAAATAAGGCGGGCAATAAATTACGCAATTTACGTGCATCCAAGAAACAACTCGGAGGATCGCGTTTCATGATAGTGCGAAAACTTAAAAGGAAGAGATCCGGGAGACGAAGCCTCATTCGAGACCAGACACGCCGTGTGAAAAGACGTCGAGTTGGAGATATATTCGATTAAAACATCGATTTGCCCTAAAAGAGAAAGGATAATAATAATAACAATCATGTCGCTGTTACACGAGAAAAGTAGCGTGTGCTGCAAATCCGAATTAGACTTATTTTCCTTGCCTTATACGCAAATGAGCATCATCAAGGGACCTTGGGTTGAATATCACCCCGTCAGTAACATTTCCGATTCGGGCCCTATTGAATTTAACGTGGCGGGAACGGCGGAGGAATACGTCGATCTATCTCAAACGATGCTTCATGTTAAAGCCGCTGTTGTGAATCACGACGGTACGCCGCTTGAGGAGGGAGCCCCCGTTGGACCCGTCAATTTATTTTTACCCTCTCTTTTCAGCCAAGTTGATGTGTCTCTAAATGAGCGACTCGTTTCTCAACCGTCTAACACCTATCCATACAGAGCCATGTTCGAAACTTTATTGCATTACGGGGACGACACGATGGACTCTCAATTGACTATGCAACTTTTTTACAAAGACACCGCCGGTAAAATGGACGTGACTAACCCTCTGACACCCGCAGAGGGCGCAAACAAAGGGTTAGCGAAAAGACATCAATTTATCGCCGAAAGTAAAACGGTGTCCATGCTCGGTCCCATTCACGCCGATGTATTTTTTCAGGAAAAATTTCTTCTTCCAGGAGTCGATTTGAAAATAAAATTGAATCGAAACAAAGACGCTTTTTGCTTATTGTCGTCGGGAGACAATGTCAAGTACAAGATTCAGATTGTGAAAGCCTCGCTTTTTGTGAGAAGGGTGAAATTAAATCCGTCCGTTATGATAACGCATGCTAAATCACTGGAGAAAAATACGGCCAAATACCCCATCAATAAAATCGACGTCAAGTCTTTTTCTATACCGCGGGGTAACATGTCCGTCAACAAAGATAATTTATTTTTGGGGCAGCTACCGAACAGAATTATCGTGGCGTTCGTCGATAACGATGCCTACAATGGATCTTACGCGAAGAACCCGTATAACTTTAAACATTTGAATTTGAACTACATTTCGATCACGGTGGATGGTGAAACCATACCCATGAGAGCACTGAGACCGTGTTTCGAAGAGGGAAAGGAGCAGAGTTACATACACGCCTACAATTCTTTGTTCATGAGTATGAATAAAATGTTTGTGGACAAAGGGGTGTGTATAAATAGAGAGGAATATGCCAAGGGATACAGTCTTTTTGCCTTCGACCTCACTCCCGACCTATCCGACGGCTGTCATCTGAATTTAGTCAAACAAGGGAATTTGCGCCTTGAACTCCAATTTGCGACCCCTCTCCCCAATACGGTCAATTGCCTGATCTTTTCTGAATCCCAAGGTCTCATTCAAATTGACAAAAGCAGAAACGTCATCTACGACTTTACGGGGTGAAATTAGTTGTATCAACAAACGAACAATGGACACGCACCAGATCTCAACGATTCTCAAAGAGCATCCAGCCACTCAATCACGGTTTAAAGGAGTTTACGCCGCTGATGAATTACCACGCTACATCGAGGATCAAACACACTGCTGCGTCGTAAATACAGAACCGAGTGACAAGCCGGGAGCTCATTGGGTGGCTTTTTATTTTTGTAACGGGGAGGGAGAATTTTTTGATTCGTACGGTAATTCACCGTCGTTTTATAACTTTGAACAGTTTCTTAGTGATAATAGTATAGCGTGGCGCTACAATTCTAAACGAGTGCAAAGTACGTTTTCGACAGTGTGTGGTCAACATTGCATATTTTATTTAATTCACCGGTTACAAGGACAAGGAATGAAAAGGGTATTGAGTGTGTATGGACAGAACTACTGGGAGAACGACAAGAAGGTGAATCAATGGTTTAATCGTAAATACGGATTATCTTTACCCTTACAAGATGTTGGACTGACGCTCAATCAGATCGCTCGAAGTATCGAGGAATTAGAATCAGGGGCGTAATTGGTCTCCGATTGTACACACACACACACACACACACACACACACACACACACACACACACACACACACACACACACACACACACACACACACACACACACACACACACACACACACACACACACACACGCACACCCACACACACAAACAGATGCACAGATGCACAGGCACACACACGGACAAACAGATGTACAAACACAGACACACAGACATCCGCACACACACATACGAATCAAAGTACATGTAGTATACTCACGCTGTAGCTGCCATTCAACCAGTTTCTCATCACCCAACATTCATTTGAACTCGAATTCGTAAACTCGAAATAATACACGAAATAGAGCCATGTCTATGTTAATACAATCAAATATTACGTGTTTTATTATCGATGTATCATTATGTACAAATATCAAATCTTAATATACGTCATTGTTATTTATGTTATGAATGTGTAATAAAATGATACTTAATGGAATTATTTGTCTTATACCGTGTTTGATTTAGCGTACGTCATTCTTTTACAATCCAGTCTAAATGTTGATTAATATGTCCATAATACGAATACGCAAAATGCGTTGTAAGAAGGATATAAATTATACATCACGGTAGCTATTCTACGATTATTCTATGATGTTCACACAAATATACAATTGAAATCTACCCGCACCACCCGTAATTATCGAACCACTACCCTGTACAATTACGACAAACGTCACCACTGATATTACTAATGTAAAACGTAAGAATGAATTAATACAATGAAATAAACTAAATAAAAATGAATGAATATATATAATTATTTACACAAAAATGAATCTACTTCATCCACCAAAATGTTTAGCGAACGATAGTTCTAATACCGTTGTAAAACTAATTCGTAATAAAATGAAAGAATTGAACGAATAAAGCTATATACATCATCGCCATATATCCATCAAATGACCAACTGATCATTTCAACGATTTAAGTTTAAATATCGAACACACTTATTTACACCATCGCCACATCCATCAATAATTGATCATTTTATCATTTTATCATTTTATCATTTTATCATTTTATCGATATTGAACCAATGAAACTAAACACACCATCGTTATTTGAGCGAATCATCAATTGGTCATTTTAACGATTTAAGGTTAAATATCAAACACAACCATATATACCATCGCCGTATCCATCAAATGATCAACTGATCATTTCAACGATTTAAGTTCAGACATCGAACAGAATTACGTAGACCGTCGCAATATCCATCAATCGTTCATTTGAACGATTTAAGTTTAAATTTATCGTGAACAAGTATATAACCCACTGAACGAAACAGTCGTTTGATCAATTCATCTTATTCAAAACCATAAAAGTAGCTAAAGAACTAAAGTAACTTAAAAAAATGAACAAAACATTTAACGGTTCCATTTAAACGATAAGATAAAGTAAACGGAGCGAAGAGGCTGTAGCACACGCGTCTTAATTTCATTAAAATTTTACCCATTTGGTAGATGGAGGCTTTTTTCCCCTATTCGATTTACGCTTTGCCACTGAAAGTGGGGTTGCCGTCGATGTCTTCCTCGAAGATGGTGTCCCCGGTGTACCTCCGCCGTCTGTTGTAGCCGTTGCACCATCCTCTTCTTTGGCCCGTGTATTTTTACGACGGCGCAATTGCTCTCGTCTCGAAGAATTGGTTAGGAAAGTTTCTGGAATATTCATTCGCGCTAAAACGTTGATAAATTCATCGCTTCCCACCGGGATGTACCCCCGACGTTCCCGAAAAATGTCAAATATCAAGTCGGAGATATTACTTCCTCTCACAACCCTTTTATCTATTACGAGCTCGCCAGTCGAAGTCCAGCCGATGTCAGGATGACTTTTCATTTTGTCCAATAGTTGTATGGTTCTTTTCACATACGGTGTTGGGACGTGTTCAATAATTTCACGTTCGACGTGGTCCTTGGATGAAGCTGTCGAGGGGGATGCTGGATCTGACGATGAGGGCGGTGGGACGTTTTGTACCTCGATAGGAATGGGCTTTTTCGTCGAATCGGTCGCTTTCAGATATTGTTGTAAATACTGGGAGTACAGTTTGGCTTTATCGTGAACGTTAAGATCTGTCCGTTCTAATATAACGCGGATTTGCTCATCCAATTCATGGATCTGGTGATCGATCGGTGTAGGCTGCTGATGTTGCAAGGATTGTAAAAGATTGGGAGGTACCAGAACTAATTTACGAGTGTTCTCCATGATGATAGTACGTCTATTTTCCTCCCGTAAAAGCGCTAGCGACAGCACCAATAGCTGGACCCACCAGTCTCATTAACAGCGGTAAGAAGAAACCCCCTCGTTGATTAATGAGTCTTTTTCTCACGCGAAGCGACGTTCTTCGGTTCGAAAGTCTTCGAAGCGTGTGTTTATGCTTATTAAATGTTCTTTTTTGAGAAGGTGTAAGTTTGATATTTCCGCGCAATAGATTTACAACGCATTCGCAGATAGCGTTGATAAGTCCTTCATCCGCCGATTTTAGCAGCAATTTACGTTGTTTCGCCGAACAGGTTGTCAAGACTTTCAGGAGAACGGCGTTGTTCTTTACACATCGAGACATCGTGGGAAAATAAAGGGTTCGCGTCTAGCACAAGTCCATTTATACTTTGGGGACGTAAGCGTATTGAGTTTCTCCCGGAAATATATTCGTTCGTAACCGGAACTCTTCCGGCGTATCAGCTTTTAGATCGATGAATAAATAACCCCACTTTTCTTTCGTGGCATCGTTGTAAGCCTCATGAAAATATTTACTTTTATTAGGATACATTTGTCTACCCAAATGATTAATTTGCAATTTATCTCTACACGTTTTAAATAAACAGTAATATTGCGTATTTAACGATATGGTTCGTGATTCTTTACCACGATGAAATAAATTTTGAGAAATGTAAATCACACTGACATTTCTATGATGACAGCCTTTCGTAAATAATGCCGACACGTTTTTATCATCACCCGCAACAGCCATCAAGTCATCGATCACGAAAAGAGTTGGAATTTCAGGGTTTGAAAATTCATTGAAATCAGAAGGTAAATTTTCGTGAAATTCGATATTCGGGATATTTCTATACATCATCGTGTAGCTAGGTTGGTATTCGCCGTAAAACCAAACAATTTTTTGCGGCGGTGGATTAATCATTACCGCTGCATTTTTCAAAAGTCTTTTGACGAATTCAGTTTTCCCCGAAAAGCTTGGACCAACCACGCATAAACTCATGGGGTGTTTCAAACGAACATCCATGATTAGAAACATAAAATCAATTAAAACTATATCCCCGTTAACATCGTTTACAACAGGCGAGTGAACGTGATGCTTTACAAATCAATACTATCGAAGTTTTAGACAATGTGGGTACGACAGGGTAAACACATAATTACGGGTAATTAAACTTAAAAATATTAAATATACAACATAATTCTGCTCATGATCTGGACATTAAACCGTACACATCTTATCGCCCGTAAAAACTACGGCCAACTAAATTCATTCTCAAACAATGAGTTATTTATATAGGTGTAGTCAGAGGTATTGTCATGCACAAACTCGTCATGCTGTAAAACCCATTCCTCCACGTACAGACTCAGTACAAAAAGAACTAATATAACGGTAAATATAAGGGCATTCATCAACCAGTTGTTGTGATACACCCCGCGATAAAACGCGCCCGTTAACTTTAACAGCGTTTCCCTCGCCATTGTCTAAACACAATACGCCTGACCACACAGAAAAACCGAGATGCGTAGTCGTGTACAGTTAACCGGAAAATGAGGATTATTCCGAGCCTAACGGTCTATTTATTGGGTATGCCCATGTGCCCATACGGTAACGTTTTTCCCTCCCCAATGCGCACTCTTTTAGTGAAGACGACGCGATAATCTTTTTTCTTTTCCACGGTGTGGATTGTTTTCGTCTTCGGATCGCGTACGATCGCGGGTTCTACCGTTGTACGTGTTTGACCCTCTTCCCCACTGTGAATTAATTCACTCAACGTGTTAAAATTGATCGTAACGGAATTTAACTCGTTTAAAGTAAACCCCCGTATTTTACATACCGTGTTACCGTTGTTAGTACGATAGCTGTAATTTTTAGGCCCTGCACAGAGAAAGGTTTGAATATATTCTTCATTAGTAGGATCAATTTCGTTCGTAAATTGTCCCACGTAATCCCCGGTTGGTGGGTCTAAGGAAGCGTGTTCTTCATCGGTTTTGAATACGACGCTATCAGTGTCGTAATATAACACCCTTTCCCCCAATTTTTCTAACACGGAATATAATCTTAGCCTTGCTAAGGCTGTAGTAAATGCCGCTATAATTACGTTTGTATTCACATTTTGCTCTATGAACATGTCGGTGTTCTTATAGTGTACCTCCAACATATGATCGTTGAAGATCAAAATGTCCCCTACTTCCAACATATCGTCCTTTAAATATGACAATAAATCTGACACGTTTGTAAGGTACGAGGATTTTTTTAAGTTTTCCCGTTCAGCAAACTTGCCCCATAAAACATTAAGTAAATTTTTCGCGATAGCACGTAAACCGGGGTTTTTTTCTATTTTAGATTCATCCAAAAGTATGCCTTCATGCTCAAAGTAGTCCGCGATGTATTTTTGACGGTCCTCATCCGTTTGGACGTGGGACGGGAAGCCTGAACTCTCCTGTTTTATCTTCATAAAGGTGTTTATGTATGGGGCAAAAAGCCCGCCTGTTTTGCTTTGAGGGTCATATTGCGTGTATTTATCAAACTGCCACACCTCCGAACATTGTAAATTATAATAACCCATCTCAACAGCTTTTTTTATTTCTTCCGACACCCATACCCCTTCGAGGGCCCGCTCATCGTCAGTGTGGGAACACGGACCTTGGTGTAAGGAGTCCGCGCAGGATCTACAGAGTGGAAAAAGGAGTTTACCCCCCGCTCTGTACGGTAGAACGGGATGGTATAAGTTTTTGGGCGGGGTAATTTTGCATTTGATAAGTCCAAACATATCTTTAAGGGCGGGAAAGTTGGCGTGAATTATTCGAGGATGGCCAATAGGGTATTTACCGCATTTGTTCACGTACGGATAGAGACTGGTAAAATCGTAGTATAATATTTTTTCTCCCTGTTGGGCTTCCGCGAATAACACACAACCGCCCGTTCGCCCCCCAAAGAAACTGTCTCTCGGTCTGAGTGGGGATTTAAATTTGGCCTTCAAATGACCGACTTTCTCACTGACACTGGGGTTTTTCATCGACAGGTCCCATTCGTGTTCCCACATGACATGAACTGTATACCCGGCATTCTGAAGTAGATTTAATCCACGCATAGTGGCATTGTAGAGCGCACTCATTGTACATTGTTTAGTAGGGTGTAGGGTGTCGGGCTGATGACACGTGGGGCAGCCGTGATAAAAACAACCTAAAAATTCATAGACATGTTTCTCATTGTCCCTTTCAACATAACCATCCACAAACCTACCCATAACACACTTCTCACCTCCGTTAAAGGCGTACTGTATAGGTAATTTGGACGATTCGGTCATATAAAATAACCATTGTCCCGCTTTCACAGATTGCTGGTGCGATTTGACGTACCCCTCCGCTGGAATTAAACCTATCGAGTAAGGTTTCAAATAGTTTGTTCGGAAAAGCAAATTCGCCGCGCTTGGCAGCGTAAGGCTATGCAAAAACGGATCGATGCCCAAAGGATTTGTATCTGTCGCGGTGATATCTTTGAAATGCTTCCTAAAAAGCTTGCAACTTTCATGTAAAATTTTGACATCGCTTTCGCAATATTCGCGCAATTCTTGGGCCAAATTGAACACGTACCCTTCAGCCTTAAGCCTATCGTACCATTCGTCGAATTCTTTTCGGGTATTACTCATCATCGTTCCCAGGCTGTAATATTGTTTAGGGGGAAGAGGTCCGTTGTACTTTTGGTTCGCTGTGGTGTTAAATAAATGTGGGAAAAAACCCTTTTTCAATTCAACGAGTCCAAACGTTTTGGGTAATTTGGAGAGGCTCATTTGAAAAAAATTCAAACTGTCTTTCACTTCGATTTTGGGATCGCTGGTTTTTAAGCTAAGTATTTTGCCTCCGTTAAGTACAACATTTGGTACGACACCGCTAGCAATCAGTTCATTCAACAAAAAGTACGAATCGTACGCCTTACTATTATGGGCTAGGGCAATAGAATTGTGATTTTCTTCGCTAAATAGCCAGGTTGTGAACTTTCTCAACGTGTCAGGTCCTTGGAACGTGATGGTTCTTTCCGAAACGGGACCGCACGTTGAACAAAACTCGTTCGATGTATCGGCGTCTTGATCCATGCATCGCGTGCATTCCCAAGACGCATGAACGAAATTTGGAACGTGTTGTCCCGTTTCTTGAGTGCATTCGAAGTCGAAAAATATGTATTTTTTAACTTCCGGTTTACGTGGGGGCTTATTGTTCTGGTCTGTCGCGTGACAAGGCGGGTCGACTTTCACAGGGGGCTTTTGAGATGGGGGCAAAATTTCGTTTTGCGCGTTATTTGCGCCGTTTTGGTCTGTCGCGTGACACGGCGGGTCATTTTCTTCATCGATCTTTTGAGACGGGTCCGAAGTTTCACTTTTGACGTTCTTTTTATGAAAGGGGCTATCTTTAGTGACGCGCATATAACATCTATGCACCGAACCATCAACGTAGATCTGACACGTTTTGCAGTAAATATCTGAACAATTATGCGATTCAATGCCTCCGTAATTTTTTTTCTCAAAAATGCGTTCACATGTTGTACACCTGAAGCGTGATTGGCACACGGACGTCCCCTGAAATAAGGTCACTTTGTGTAATTTGTAACATTTCTCTGAAATAAACACCATATTGCAGGTCGTGCAGGTTAAGGCTGATGGATCGTTCAATTTGGTTTGACGATCGCAGTCGACCGTTTGGCAGTCGGGACACACGCTGCAGCATTTGTGAAAGCGGGGATCTTTGTACGTAGACAAACACGATTGACAAAAATTGTTTTTGCATAAAAACCCCTCGACATTCGTTATTACGTGAAAGTGATTGTCGCTAGTTAGATAAAGATACAAAACCTTCTCAGCCGGTGGACCAGCGTATATAATCGCGTCCGCATTTCGGGCGGAGAAAATCATGAGTCTGTACGTGGGGGAAATAACGGCCTGGAACGAATCAAATTGACTCGAATCTACAAACCCTTCGGGTACATTTGCATCTCGGTATAACCGTTTGGCTTCCTTCAAAAATGCAGCCGGTGGTTTCCTCCCCTTTTTACTCCATCGGAGGTATTTGGGATCGTTTACAGCATGATATTTAGCAATGAGAAGGGCCTTGGCGAAACATAGTTCATCATCGGCTTCCGGTACGGTGATAATAGATTTTTTACGAATTGCGGCGAGTTGATCGGACAACCCGTCCATTTTACGTCTATACCCTCCCATAGGATTTTCGATATGATGGAATCGAATGGTAAATCCTGGGTTCAAATAAAACTCTTGGTTACTGTTTAAGATTTCCTCGATTCTTTCGAGAATTAGAGCGATGTTGAAATGTTTCGCCAAGGCCCACGGTAAGGAGATGGGTTTATTTAATTGGCTCGAAACCAGGACAAGACGGACATAATCTCGGTCACTGACATTGTGAAATAAGAGATCGTGTAAATCATTCAGCGCTTGACCGATGTGTGCCATGACCCCCCTGATGGATTGAAGCGGAGTATCCGAATGTTTAAAATCGTACCACACTTCTTTTGATCCGAAACGTTTGGACACCCTCTCATTGATGTAGGTCCAATGAGAGGATGAATCGCTTGGATCCCCGGAAGATTGGAGGGTTTCAGTAGGCGTGGTACAGTCACTGTCAACCTCCGTTGTGTGATTGGTTTTTGGTTTTGATATTGATTTTCCATGAGCATTCTTTTTGGCCTTTTTAGACCGACACACATCGGCGTCGGCGTCTGAATGTTTTCTTTTCCAGGCAGAACCCCCAGATTGTTTGTCATGATCGCCGGGTTTGCGGCGGGGTGTAACGTCAAAATCTGAATCCGAATCGTCGGAGTACATACAAAAATTTACATGCGGGGGTGGTCTAGCATTGGGTTCCACTGGTTTACTGGGACCAGCTATTTGACTTAAGGATCCCTGACCCTGGCCGGCTGCATTTTCGTGAAATGGACCCGAAGGGTATGATAAGTTCCTACCTACATCACCATTACCCCTAACTGTCGTACCCGCATTATGAACATTAATAGCATCACGTTCACTCACCTGTGGTGACGATGTGGGTGACTGGATGGCTGTTGAGGGTGCGGACGTCGGGAGAATACTACGAACACTGGTGACGGCACTGTCGATGGCCGACTGCAGCTGCGATGATGTAAAATTAAACTTAGACGTGAAAAAAGAACGTAAACTATCGCGTAATTTACGCGTGTTTTGTGAAGGGGATGGCGGCTGAGACGCCATCACTTTCAAAAAAAAAAATATATATAACGACAAAATCTAACACCCTACACGAACGCGGTGTGCTACAGCCTCGTCGCCCCGTTCTGCAAAAAAAGTAAGGAATAGATATTGGGCACCTGAATTTATAGTTGAAAGTTGTTACTAATTCTTTCGCAATCTTTTTATTTTTAGGCGGTGACGCTAACGTCTTTTAACCCGTTGGCTACGGGAACCGGATGTGCCCTGTGTTAACTCTATGGGATTTTCAGAATTTCGGAGGCAACGGGTTAATAACTTGTTGCGCAAGTACCTAAGTATTGACAAACAAAATATCTCATTAACGCACGGGTGGGCGAATGGCTCTATTGTTAAGACTGATGAATATTTGCTTACGAAACAATACGGATGAAACTTGTCGGAACATGTCGTCTATCCCACGGTTAACTGACAAAAGACCCAATTTTCCCTTGCCTCTTAGATCGTTTGCTCAGGGATGATATTGACCATCTCGCAAAAGTTTGAACTTCAAAATAACTCATTAACTCAGAGGTGGGCAGGAGGATATTTTGCCAGTAAGACGGCTTTTCAGATTATTTGCTCAGGTGCTATATTGACCATCTCGCAAAAGTTTGAACTTCATAATAACTCATTAACGCAAGGGTGGCCAGGATGATGTTTTGTTGGTAAGATGGGTTTTGAGATCGTTTGCTCAGGCGCGATATTGTCCATCTCGAAAGAGTTTGAAGTTCCAAATAACTTTAAAAACACGCAGGGGTGGTCAGGGGGATCTTTTGTTGGTAAGACGGCTTTTCAAAATTCGATCGTTCAAGTCCATTAGCGTCACGGCCTAAAAATAAGAAGATTGCGATCGGTAAGACGGCTTCTCAAAATTCGATCGTTCAAGTCCATTACAGGTTTATCTTGAAGAAGTTTGAAGTTTGAAATATCTAATTAACGCGAGGGGTGGTCGGATGTGTTTATTGTCCAAATGGGTTATATAGCTGGTGATGAAGCAAACAGGCAATTTTGTCTAAACCTGTCATCTTTCCCGCGGTTATTACTTCACAAAAGACTGGATTTTCGCAAATGACGATCGATGAGTTCTTGTCTATTAGCGGGGTCTCGGTATCGTTGGCCCCGGTCGTAAAAGCTATAGCGCCCTATAGATTTTTGAACTAATGTCAAAGTCAAAATAGCCGCCATACGCTCCTCCGGCGTATGCGCGACGATTTCTTGCCTCGCTTCGGCAATTTTGGCGCGAATATCAGTTGTTTGTTCGTACAGGGTTTTCCATTCCTTTACTGTCAATGACACGCCCTGTTCCGTGGGTTTCATGCCTTCTCGCACACCTTGATTCACGACGGGGTATGTGTAAAATCGGAGATGCACGTAGATATTATTTTTGAACCGCGTAGATGTCACTAGTTTCATTCCCTTTGATTTACCAAATGGAAATCGAAGAGGGCCCGATTCAATTCGGAAACGTGCTAGGTCACCGTCTTCACCTTCCTGACGATGTTTGTCGTGCGTTTCGATAGTCTGATTGATCATGTTCATTTTATTTAAAATTGTTTGAAATCCGGCCTCCGTAAAAAATATGGAAGATCCAGTCTGCAGTACTTGGCCCCGTAGTTTGTCGAATTGTCTAAAATGAGCAAACAGAATCCCGCGAAAGATGATGAGGCTGAATAATTTAAGTCCCGATTCATCCGACAAAACGGCTCGATATTTTTCCACTGGCAATGATTCTGATGAATCGTAAAAATGCCGGGATAAACCGAGACCTTCCTCGATTATTTCGTCACGACGTGAATTTATGCGAATTGCGGCCATTCTGTAACGTATAGAATATGAATATTCGATAACCGAGAGTAAAATTAATGAGCTGTTTCTTGTACAAGAAGTAGCGAAGAGAGGATGGAAGTGAAAATTTTTGTTAAGTTCCCGCCCTAGATTGTTTACTGGTATGGGTTGTTGTGAACACTTCAAATACACCTGCGTTTAACTAAGTCATTAAATCGCTGGACAGGGTGGGGATTATCGGGGTTTAACTAAACTCTTTAAACTTCTCGATAGCTGGTGTGATAATTAGAACAGTCCTCTCAGCCATACACACATACGGACAGTGATGCATTCCATGATGAACGTGTCACGTGAACTTCCCATATGAAAACTTTCATACTGCGCAAGGACGCTACGCAGGACTCACGGTCTTCTACCAATCGCGTGCAAAAAGACACGACACCCACACGCAAACAACGCATTGCAGTATTACACACACCCATACCCACACACACACACACACACACACACACACACACACACGCATAAAGTCCAGTCGCCCTTTCTCACGTGTACTGCGGATATCAAAACTTTCGTACTGCGCCGGGACGCCACGCACCTAACATACAACCACCAATCAGACTTTGCCAGACTTCAAAAATAAACCAATTGAAAACCATGCTATTTTACACTAAAATCATCGTTCGTTTATTGTCAATTAAACCATGCCAAGACGTTTAAAAGTGTTTCTACTAGATCATTCATTAAAGTTAGTGTTCCTCAGTTTGGTTCCACTATTGTGCACGCTCTGGTTGTAAGCATCTCAAATTTAGCCTCTTCTCTTTTCCAAAGTACCAGTTGCTCCGATGATCTTTTCGTAGTTGTATTTCAACATCTGAAATTCCTTGGGGGTCAGCGCGATTCCTTTCCTCGTTGGGCGTAGATCGCCGCCTATTTTGGTCTTGTAGAACTCCCGAATGTGGATGTAGCTCTTGTTTTTGAACGATTTCACGGTGACATATTTGTAGTTGTTGCCTTTTACACTTAACGGAAATTGAAGGTGTACTTGGTCGCCAGACTCTTCGTTATCGGTTGACATCGGTATGGCGGTGGTAGCAGTAGCAATATTTTCCGGAGAAGCGTTCATCCTTGCCGCTTTTATAGCGGCGAAGGTGGCAGTGTCGTTAATCGTGTCTTCGGAATACGGCATGGGTTGAGACATTGGTTTGCCGTAAATTCCAGCTTCGTCAATCCCTGCATCAAATTCACGGGGAAACCCCGTGTCCTCGTCCGTACACTCTTTCATCAACGGTTTGGGCGGGGTCGGGTTGTAAGAAGGTTCGGGATAATTGAGACTGAGACGGCCCATTTTGCGGCGGTGTTCCAAATATTTTTGACTTGGTGATAGGACTTTTCTGGGCACTGTAAGCGTAACTTTTGGTATCGTCTGATGCAATGCCGATGTGATTTTTCCGGGCACGCCGTCGTCCGTTATATACGCCTCGTTGCCATTGTTTTGTTGTATTTTTGTTTTTAATTTAGGGTCTGACGAAAATGGTTATTTCGAGTTGAATGACGTCATTTTCCTAAGCGTCATTGTCTATTTTAAGCCGATGACGTCATTTCCGCCTTGGTTTTCATCTCGACGACATCAAACATGTTTGGACACGTCCTCCGACGTTGGTGACGTCACCAGGGTGACGTCATTTCCCGTCGTTCGATGACTCATTATGAAAAACAAAGAAATCCTTAATCCCCATTGTCTTTGACGTTCTATTGTTCTTTATCCGCTTACGCGATAGAATTTATTCATATTTTTATCATAACTTTCATTGATTGTCCCTTTCTGTTTCCATTTCGGAGCTAATGAAGGTCGAACAAAAGAACCTCGACTAAAACAATAGGATGATCGCTAAAACAATAGCTCATTACTTAAAACAATAGGCTCGATTATCTTTGACAACAATAGAAAATACATTTTGACACGACAAAAGAAAATCATAACGTAACTTTTCATCTTTTCATGTTTAATCAAAATTTTCATATTTCATATTTCATATTTCATAATTCATATTTCATATTTCATAATTCATATTTCATATTTCATAATTCATATTTCATAATTCATATTTCATATTTCATATTTCATAATTCATATTTCATATTTCATATTTCATATTTTTCATATTTTTATGAATATTAATATCATATTCATAACGTTATGACTATAAAGACAATCCCTTACTACTCACAACTATGGTTTCAACTTGGCTTTGAAACTCCACGTACTAACGAAAAGCTTTCATTCCACTATACTCTTTGGTTATTTTGACCCATGTTACGATAGCTTGCACGAACTTGCACTGCCACCCTTTTACCCCTCCTTAAAGGAAGATAAAGAAAGCAGCTAACAGGAATAAGTTAAAGTGATAGGCTAAAATTGTGGAGCTTCAATTTATTTTTTTTCAAATTTTGATATCTGAGGTACATAGTAGTGTTCAAATGGACAAATACACACCCTAGAATACAAGTTTGGAAAGTTTCACTGCAAGTGGGAAGTTATGCATGCATAAACAATTAAAACTCGGGGCGAGTTTTAATAGCCTAGGTGTACACACAGTAAGTCTATGGGAGGAAATGGGCAAGTGAATCTGGTCAACTTACGTTTTTCACTTTTTTAAAGCACTAAATAATCATTTTGAAATACATTTTTTTCAGGGCATCATTTTAAGACCTCATCAAAGACACGGGTAGCATGGGGAATCATGTAGCTCAGATTTGTTTAACTGTGGTAAATGTTAGCCAATACCTTTAAGAAAGAAAAATGACATTGGACTTATAAAGACAACCTAAATAAGGGGTACTGTGTGACACTAACCCTCAACAAGACCCTATATCAATTAGTAAATTTCAGGTGATATTAAGTCTTTTGCTTTCTTTTCCATAGAAGAAACCTCGTCGAATCAGCTACAGGGGGAGGAGCTTATGGATTCATTACTACGGCGCGACTAACACAAGTCGGGCGGCATACATCGCTCACGTAGGGACAGCGCATGTCCGATCTTGGTTTTCAAGAATCCAACATCTTTCTTAAAGGGAGAAGGCACCGGCAACTAACAGCATAAGTTAAGAAAACATTGAGTTCTTGCCAACCAATCAGATCGCACGTACACATAACTGAAACTGACCAAGCATGACCGATGCATGTCACCCGACTGTGTTAGTCACGCCGTATAATGTGTGCACTGTTTGAATCGATAAGCTCCTCCCCCTATGACTGTTTCTGCAAGTTCATCTTAAGACAAGGCTTGCAAAGACATAAAATAAACACAGATTAATTAATTTATAGGGCTGTATTAGGCTGTATTTATCACCATATACCATAATTCTCACAATACTCTCAATGCCTCTTTATTTCTTAACTTATGCCTGTTAGTTGCTGGCTACATCTCCCTTTAAATTTGCCAATCAGCGGATCAGGCCATTTCTCTACAGTTAAAGCCAAATTTTAGTTTGGGATTTTTTATTTATTTAAAAGCCTTATGCCCTAAAGTCATAACCCTGCAATAATAGATTCTGAATGTCTTTAGTTGTTGTTTTTTATTAATTAATGCAAAATCTCGGGGGGGGGGGGTAACCCCGAGATTTGTGACTATATTTTACATTATAGCATAGGGTTAATAAGGCGTTAATGTTATTTGACTTACACCTCATCTGAAAGAGCAGAGTCTGCCTACTGCCCTTTTGCGAGAAATGTTCAGATGTAACGGCGTTGCATGTTTTATTGTGTGTCAACATATGATTCCAGCGCACATGTTGAAAGCTTGACGTGAATTTTATTTCGTTTTTATGTTCTTTTGACCCGTTCAAAAACAGGGTGACGTTTCCAATAAAAATCAGTAGGGTGCCAATTTATCGCTATGCGATGGGGAACGTTGACGTGCCCACAAAAACCCAGTAATCTGATCATTTCAACTTTGTGTTTAATTTTAATATTTTTTTTTATAGAAATAGTGAAGAAGGCAAACCGTGGATTCAAGGAATTATATTTGGATTCCTTGTGGGTGCTCGTCGTAATTTTTGAAGAAAAAATAGATGTTTATATCAATGAATTAATTATTTGCTTCATTATGATACCAAATTTGTGGTTATACCACATTGTGATACATATTACTAGACTTTATGTCGCGCAAGGTTTTAAAGATAAATCTAACATTGTGAAACTTAAAACTGTGATATCAAAGCTACATGTTAGTTTTTATATGGGCTAAAAAACATATTTGCCCCTTCTCGTATATTGTCATAGCAGTGGAACTGTAATAATTTCATCTCATCTGTGCCACATATATCCTGTTCTTTGTCAAACTTGACAGTATGACATTATACTTTAAATAAAGCAGTTTAAGACTTACTTAAATAAGTTTAAAAACATACTTATAATTTTCGAACGTGCTACCACGTTATCATGACACTTGGCTTTGCCAAATGATCTGAACGGGATCTGTTAGGGAGTGTCCCTTCTGCTTGCTCCCTGCTGAGACACAACTCTATGGTTTTAATATCATCAAACTCGGCTTTCCTTAAAGGCAAAGTTCACCATGAGATCAAGTTGGTTTTAATAATAGCGGAAAATGAGAGAAACATATTAATGAAGGGTTGACGAAAACCCATCAAAGAATAACAGAGTTATAGAATTTAAATTTTAAATTCGTGACATCACATGCGAGCAGCTCCCCATATGTCATGTGATATAAATTCCATAACAGAGCCATTTTTAGAAATTTAAAAATGATTTTACCTGTAAATTTAATATGTTATCAGAAAATCATTTCATACAGGTTTCAATGGAAAAACCCCCATTCAATTATCATAAACCATTAAAAAGGACAATTTATGGAATTTATATTTATTACATGACATATGGGGAGATGCTCGCATGTGACGTCACAAAATTAAAACTTTGAAACTTCATAACTCTGTTATTCTTTGGTGGATTTTCGCCAAACTTTCATTAATATGTTTCTTTCATTTTTTCTACTTTTATTAAAACCAACCTGATCTTAGGGTGAACTTTGCCTTCAATACTACCAGCGTAACGCTGCCATACGACTGTACCCTCTGGCTATTGAACCCACGTTACGTAGCATCCACGACCCCTCCCTCCCTCCCCACCACCGCCACGTACCCTATACCTGGATTTATCAATCAGGCTATTTGCCTACAGATGATTTTATTGCAGTTGGATGTCATTTAGGTATTTGGCCCGTTGAGTGGAGGGGGTGGGGCACTATAATATACCACTATATTGGTATAATTTTTTTTTTTTCACCGGGGGTGCCGAAATATACATTTTCGAGGCCAGATTTGTTGTCATGCCCTAATTTGCGGCCAAATCAGCCGCTGACAAGTTGCTCAGCCGGGGGGAGAGGGAGGTCATCGGCGGAAAATTTTCGCGGCCGGGGCCAAAAAGAATTCACGCCCAAATCAACAGCCGAAAAGTCGCTGAGGGGGGGGGGGGGCTTGGCGAAAACAAAAACAAAAAACATTTTCACGGCCAAATTTGAAAGAAAATATGGGGCGCCGCCCCTGGACGACGTATAATGCTATATATATCATTACCTACACGTCTTTTTGTTTCTGTGGGTGCTGCAGCACCCCCAGCACCCCCGCTTCCCAGGGCCATGTGCTTATTGATGGTGCAGTTGGATGACAATCTTTAGAAAATGCCGCTAAACACCACATGCAGCACAGATAATCAAATTTTAGAATTGTTCTTTCTCATAATGATGATTCCGATCGTCTTTAATCTATTTGAAAGATTCTTTTTAAAGTTTATGTTTATAACACTTATTCCTATGATTCGCCCTTTAGATGTGTGAAACATTTGTGTTTCTTTAACGGTGTGTCCTAAAACAATTCCAACTTTGCCTTTGATAATACAGATGACTTTCTACAAGAATAATGTATTACATGGTGTCAAACAGTTTTTCCCCTACAAAATACTTTAAAGGGGACCTTTTGGAGGTCATCCCTTCAACTGACTTCCTGCTGAGACACCATCCTTCTATAACTTTGCACGCACACATATTTTGGTTATTTGTTTTGCTGTTTGGACGTGAGCGAGCGTGATTTGACCGTGATTATTTCCGTTGACCCCCACCCCACCGCTCCCTGCATAGAAAAACAATAAACTGATTAGATTTCGACCGTGAATAGTAAAATCTTCAAATGAAATTTACAATTTCTATGTGTACTGTTGATAAATTGTGTATAATTGATAAATTGTTTGAATTGTATGAATAAGATGTTTAGACTTGCCATGCATCGAAAAGATGTACATAAACACGGAAAAAATACAACCAAGGAATTTGATCAGATTTTAAGTCATGACATCAATTTGACTTACACGCATTTTTAGAGTACGGATTTTCCCTAACAAATCCCGGTCATCTAAACAGACGTCAAATAAAAATTAGAGCCAATTTCTTAAAAATATGGATAAATATCGACAATACAATTTTAATTCCCAAAGTTAATTCCCAAGTTAACTGTAATGACCCGTATTTCAAGCGAATTCAATTGTAAATAATAATAGAAATATTATATATAAGACGTTTGATATCTAATACCTCAGGAACATAATGTCACGAGAGATTAGTAGTAGAAGGGTACATTTAACACCTTGCAAAAAAAAAGCAAACTAAGTTCATACTCGCATGTACCGAGGCATACTGGCGTTTTTGCAAGAAATTTTCAGTTGCGGAGTTGTTTCACGTGTTACGGTACCTGAGCCAATTAGTTCTTCTATTAGTTCTTCTATTTTATGCAGGAGCCATAATCACCAAGATGACAATTAACGTATCAATTAAAAAAGGTTGGGTGAATGAAACATTTATCATAATAACAGAAGTGCTGGTTTATATCAGATCCATGCCAATACCTTTGCTAAGGTAACATGTTTGGTTGAGCGTGAAATAGCTTTTCTTATTTAAAGTCACAAAAGTATAACACACACACAAGGGAAGCGCGTAGACGTTAGCTTTCTCTATTTGAAAAACAGCGCCATCTCTGGCGAGTTAGATTGGCATTTATGTCGATGCACATCGAGCAACATCAACGTGTTACTTATCAATAATCTGATCATGTTTGAACTTTGAAATCATGATTTTTTTTATCAGGAATGTTCAATACAAAAATACGGGAATTCAGGGAATTTCCCATAAAATACCTGATCCCAGTAGGATAACTCGTAGTCGTTCATTGACTCCGAGTATTTCATTTCCCGAGAGTAAAATGTAGAGTAACCAAACTTTTCGTGAGGAAAATCGTTAAAATGTCATTATAATCGCTTTTATTTCTTTGAATTAAAAAAAAAAACATGATTTTTTTCAACAACCAAAAATGAATTCTGCGTACGTTTACATGGTCATCCGAATAAATTCGAACATTATTATATTTCAGTTATCTATCATATCAGAAATTATGAATTTATTGTTGTCCCTTTATTAATGTTTCGTAGCTAAATCATGTTTCTATTTCCTGCAATTAACTTAAAATGTAATACGTGCAAATTAATCGGATATAGAAATATTACAAAATTGATTGGTGTCTTTTATGTGTTTATGTGTTTGCTTTAATTTCTTTACCGCGAACTACACTATTGGATTTTATTAAAAATTGGGTAGACTGTACACCGTGGCACTATGAGAACGCTGTTACGGGGGCGGGGAGCACGGACCTATTGTTTTCAAAGTAACGAAAATGTGGGTAGGGAGGTCTGTTTGGCCGTGAGACTGGTTTCCGGCAGACCAGAGAAGTTTTTTTGTTTTGTGTTGTTTGTTTTTCACTTGTCGCTTTGCTTAATGGACGCATTTTCCCCGTCGACTATAAACTGATTAGATTTCGGAGCTAAAAGGTCAAATCTTCAGCTGAAATTTACAATTCAATATGTGTCATGCAGATGAATTTTGTTTATTAATTAATTATTTGAATTGTTGAAGGAAGATGGTCCGAGTTGCCATACATTGAACAAGTGTACCTAAACATGAAAAAACACCTTAATACGAACAAGGAATTTGACCAGATTTAAACTCGTAACATCAATTTGACTTCTACGCATTCGGTAAAGTACGCATTTTCCCCTACACAAATCCCGGTCATTGAAACAAACGTCCAATGAAAATAAGAGCCAATTTATTTATCTTTTTTAATAGAAAAAAACCGATAATACAAATTGAATTCCCACCTTATCTGTAATGATCCGTATTTCTACCCAGATCAATCGTGAATACTAAAAAATAAGAGCCAATTTCTTTTTAAAAAATATGGAAGTACATCGACAATACAAATTGAATTACCAAGTTTCACTGTCATGACCCGTATTTCTACCGAGATTGTGAATAGTAACAAGATATATAAGACGTTTGATTTCTAATACATAAGGAACATAATGACACGACTGATTTGTAAAGGCAGTTTACATTTAACACCTTACTAACAGGAAAACGAACCAAGTTCACGTGCGCGTGTACCGAGGTTTACTGACCTTTTCTCTTGTTGAGTTGCAAAGTTGTTTCATGTGTTCCTGCGCCCAAAGGCGTGTACATGATTTTTGAAAGGGAGCTGGAAGTCGGACGGAATAACCAAATGTCACTGCCATTTTGTTCACGGCCAAATTATGTCCGTTCACGCCCCTCCCCCCTCCCCCTCCGGCCAAACATTTGCAAAATTGCACCGTTCTTATCAAAACACCCACCTTTTGAAACAAAATGTGTATAAAGGGATAATAAAGGGGGTGCTTGAACATCCCACTCCCCAATTAAAGGCACTGGATAACATTTACCACAGTTAAAAAAAAATGTGAGCTACATAATCCTCCATGCTCAAAGCGTCTTTGATAAGGCTAATGAAACTGAAGTATGAGTTTCCCGTCACATGTTTTCCAGCCTATATAAGGTCTAAAAATGAAGCCCTGAAAAAATTGTATTTCAAAATGATGATTCAGTGCTTCAAAAAAGTGAAAATCTGCAAGCATTCAAATTGACCAGATTCATGCCCATTTCCTCCCATAGACTTATTGTGTGTAGATCTAGGCTATTTTATCATCCACCGGAGTAGAATTTGTTTATTCTTGCATTCCTTGCCCTTGGCAGTATAACTTTCCAAACTTGTGTATTCTGAGGTGTTTATTTGTCCATTTGAACACTACTATGCAGCTCCGGATATCAGTTTGACTTTTTTTTTAATTGAAGCTCCACAATGTTAGCTTATCACTTAAAGCGTTTGCCTGTGCCTGGACATTGATAGTTCTGGCATTTTGAGCAGGGGCGATAACCACCAAGATGACAATTAACGTATCATTTCGCCTTTTGCGCTTAGATTGGTAAGGAGTGAAACATTAAAAAAGCGCTGGTTTATATCAGAACCATTACAGTTCCGTTGTTATTGGTTGATGGCCAGATGGCACAAATCACTTCACCGCGAACAGGAGACGCAAATCCAGGGGGGGGGGACAGGGGGACATTCCCCCCCCCCCGCACGATTTTGAAGGTGGGGACACAATATCAAGTGAGCGAGTTTTCGGCAGCTGGCGTGAGCAGGAAAAATTGTGGACCAGGGATTTGGAGAAAAAAAATGTCACTAACCCCCCTTCCCCTCCCTCCCCCCTCCCACCCGCTGAGCGAGTTTTCGGCAACTGGCGTGATCGGGAAAAATTTTGGACCTGGGATTTAGCTGCGGATGAACAGCCCTGTTGGCAAAATCCTGCGTACGCGCATGCCTGCATGTGATGTCCCCCCTACGTTTAAAATGGATTTGCGCCGCTGACCGAGAGTCACAACAAAATGTGGCATACACGATGGAAGTTGAAGAAGAGCGCCATCCCCGGCGAGTTTAACACCAACGTGTCACCGACTACTATACAATAATCTTTTTGTTTGAACGTTGCAATCATTTTTTTTTTTTATCAGGAGCGTTCAGTAAGAAAATTTGAGAGTTCAGGGAATTTTCCCCCAAAAATATCTGATCCCAGTTGGATGAAATATAATTCACAATATGCCTTAGGCCTAAGTATATCATTTTCAGAAAATAAAATATAGGAAAACCAATAAGTATGAACATAATACCTTAAAAATAGGAAAAACAAAAAACAAATAAAATAAATGAAAAAAAAATGGGGCTGTGTATCACTCCGTATAAATACCTTGACGAATGAAAGGCGAGCCAAATTTAACATACCCACCTATAATCCTTGACGTAACATTATACCCGTATTTATCGTCACATTTGCGCCTAAGATCTGGAGTAATAATTGAGGTAATTGGTGTTATTCCCAGAGCAGGGTAATGTGGTGGTCATCTCCTAATGAAAAAAAAGAAAACTTTCGTTGGCCGATCGGGAGACACGTAGGCCAGTGAATTAATTGGAAAAGAAGGAAGAACGAAAGAAAGAAAGAAAGAAAGAAGGGGGAAGGAAGGAAGAAGGAAAGAAAGAAAGATAGAAAGTAAAAAGGAAAAAAGAAAGGAAGGAAGGAAGGAAGGAAGAAAGCTGACTAGCACGAGTGGCAGTGTCCCTTTAAAACACAATCACACAGATATTCTTGTGGGATGTTTTATGAGTAAAGGAACAGAGTCATACCTTTGGAGACCCCTAATTTTACATGGTTCTATGAGATGTTCCCCCACAAGGTATATCTGGTACTGACACACAAACATTCACACGCGGACAAATATCAATACCCCACAAAATATACCTGTGTAAGTATGTATGTATGTTTGTGTATGTTTGTGTATGTTTGTGTGTGTGTGTGTGTGTGTGTGTGTGTGTGTGTGTGTGTGTGTGTGTGTGTGTGTGTGTGTGTGTGTGTGTGTGTGTGTGTGTGTGTGTGTGTGTGTGTGTGTGTGTGTGTGTGTGTGTGTGTGTGT
>JZLH01S0091634.1:0-15218 GCA_001188425.1 Eucidaris tribuloides | reverse complement strand
GTCGGATCTGGCCTTTGTTGTTGTTCGCACCGCCGTGACGTTGCTATTGTATGGTTGTCACGAATGGCAAGAAAACGGTTTGAACACAAGCAAAATGTTGTGCATACGAAAAAGAGCAATCGCTTGAAATCCATCTTTGGCTTGAAGGACGTTAGCAAGTGTTTTTTTTTATACGGTCCATTACTTTCATGGGAGCACAAAGGCGGGTTTCGTAAAATGTATTAAAATATTACGCGTGAGAGGAGAAGCATTTCCTGTCGTGGGAGTTACAAAAGATAACTTCACTAATGTATACAAATTTACGGATGTTTCTTTATGTGACCATCGAGGAACGATTCTACTGATATTTCTGGAGTGTATGATGGTTGGAATCAATTTGCATATTCTTGTTTTTGTCATACCAGACAAACCTGCAAACCTCATGCAAACTATCAGGTTGTCAAGAACAACCTTTGTTTCAAAATGTTTTTGCAGGCAAGCAAGAATCTGTGCTTGCAAGCAATTCCTAATTTTTTATGCATAAGGATTCAAGGAAAAGGCTAGAAAAAGCAATTACTATTATTTTATGCATACGGCCCATGATCGCACTTTTGTAAATTATACGAACACCACGGGATAAAAGTATTCTTATATCTATTAGTTTTACATCTAGGAAGAAACAAGGGTTTGCTATTTCTCAGATTATATGTTGTATTACTCTTGGGTGGGAGGAAAACATTTAGTTTGTGATCCAGTTTTTGTATTTTATTGGCTACTACAAGTGATCGTCGGTGATACGCTACCCCATGCTATGGGTAAGTAAGAGTATTGTTGGGCATAAGTTGTGAACATCGGCAACACGCCAAGCATTCGTTGATATAAGTTATCTACAGCTTCTCGAAACGTTCTATGTAAGTTATACGTTATGCGTACGTCCAACTCGTTATGAGCACGCTATGTATACGTCCAAAAGTGCAAAAAGAAAGAAATCAAAGTTCAGCGTATGCCAGCGTTTTACCCCTAATTTGATACGTCAGGCATACGCTGATTAAATCGTGAAGGTGTGACTGCGCCATAAGATCACACAATACATGGTCATTAAGAACACCAGTAACCAGGGGCGTCGATCATGTTTCGGATTGGGAGGCAAAAGTGAAAAAAAGTCAAAAATTTGATCATTTGGTATGTTTAATACCATTTCTATGCAAGGTTTAATGGTTTTATAGTGCTTTTCAACGCTTTTTAAACAAGTCATGTCCTTGCATTACATATTATGAATTTATCAAGTTGGCAAAATTATCGGGGGGGGGGAATCGATATGTTTGCCCCCAATATTTTTATTGGGGTGGCGACTGCCCCCTTGCCACCCCAGGATCCACGCCCCTGCTAGTAACAACAACAGCACCATTAGAGTATAACTTGATTATGTGTCCCTTTTTTTGGTGTAGATGCACCGACGTGGAGAACAAGGAAGGCTAACTGTGTGGTTATCTGGTTGACATATGGATACTGGTCTCGAAGAAATTGTAACCACTACGGAAGATTTATATGCAAAGTTTCTGGTAAGAATCGTATTGCCGTCCTGATATTTAAATATTCAATTTCTTTAAACGAATGCAAACTTCTTTTACTCTGGTAGCGGATTCCCCCCATATGTACACAATAACACGCTTTTGTTCCTTTTACGTGTTTTTTTAATTTAATTTTTATTCTATTTGATTTATTATTTTCTTCTTCTTTTCTCTCTTCTTCTTCTTCTTCTTCTTCTTCTTCTTCTTCTTCTTCTTCTTCTACTCCTTCTCCTCCTTCTGCTTTTTCTTCTTCTTCTCCTTCTTCTTCATTTTTATTGCATCATGTGGATTTTTGAACATGTTGAAGAGTTTGATGTAGTGATCTATAGGGTGTCCTAACAAATGATGTGACAAAATGATTACTCGTATTACGACCCAATGACTTCAGAAGACCTGACCATGTTCTGTTGTCATAGAGCAGGGCTCCCGACCCCCCCCCCCCCAACCACACACACACTTTCCACTCACTCAAGGTATGCTTGTTCCACGGATAGATACCCGCTCTAAGTCTATACGGAAATGGCTTAAAATTTGGATCTCCTATCACAGTCTTTCGGAAGGGGAGCCAGCAAATTCTTCCTTTATCAGTTTCTTTTACTGAAAGATAGCAATGCCCGTTAATGAAGGAACAATGCTAAAGGTTTTACAAGTTCAGCAAACTACTCCTAAATTAAAAATAATTTGGAGAAAATGCTAAAACACCCTATTTTAATGATTTTCGGCATCCCCCCAAAATGAATCCCTGACATATATCCCCCAACAAAATAACATAAATAAAAAAAAATAAAAAAATGGGAACGGCTATGCGGTACATTCACCACCGTAAGGGGGGGGGGGGCGTTGTGATTCCCGAGTTAGTAATACAAATTAATTACATTTTTTTCGATCAGGAGGTGCAGCTTAAGACGAGTACGACCTACCAAATTTTAAATATTTTCTTAAAAATTAAATTTCGCAAAGGGAATCCTTTTCTGATGAGTTAAACTAATCATTTAGGTAAAATAAGAATAACGAATTGATAATGCATTAATTTATTACAATTAACTTGTCTAGGGATTTAGTACCTATAACATGTCAATGTAATGTGACCAATTGTTCAAACGAAGCGCATGATTTGGTGTAATTCAGTAGTTTGAAAGGAATAGCACAGTACTGTAGATGTATGAGAAAAATTTTCATCAAAGTTCACATTCCATTATTTTCCAGCTGAAGAGTAAATTACATTTGCATTATATGTGGGACTAATTCATTCTTTCCTATGCAATAAAGTTGAGGACTATCGCAGTTTGAGGTACCTGGACGGCAGTAGGTCCGTTGGCTGCATTGTGTATTGTAACAATGTAAATAGTCCACATATAGATTTCTGTTTATACTTTGTCAGCAGTGGAGGATTTGGAACACATGTCCAAAACGAAGTGTTCTGTTGTTTTCAATACTTCTCCGTACTATAGTGACATTATAATAGCATTCCATCTGTTCACAGAAGGTTTGAAAGCAGTTGATCACTTAAAATGTTGTTGTTCTGCAAGTAATCAACCAACTACTGTGTATTCTCTTTAAGTTTTTATCCTCGCAGCAAACGCCACATAGATCCTTGTATGAGCCAACATTTCTTCAATTATTTTTCTCAAACTAAAGGATCCTTAAACTGCAGCATTCTGGAAAAGAATCCAGTCGAATCACCCTGAGAGCTTATATACCCAGATCCACAGCGCAGAATAATCGCCATGTTGAGTGCAATACCCGCCCCTTCCTTCCCCAACACAGACGAGACGAAAGGAGTAAACAAAAAGAAAATCACAAGACAAGGTACTGTGCGGCGGTCCCCGCCGTATTGAATAAATGTCGTTCTTACCCGTCGGCAAACTGAATATGTGCAATCAACCCCCCCCCCTCCCCTTCCATCCAAGCTGCTCTAGTGATAATGTCCGGGCCTGCAATTTGCTGTTGTATTTCTATGTTATTATTATACTACCCAAGTGACAAAAGTGAATGTTCAACTTTAATTATCGTCGCTTTTGCCATTACTCCAGCTACTAATAAATACATTTAATGGCATTCCTTAGCAAACCACTTTGTTCCTTTTTACACTCTGTACACTGTTTCAGTATCTACGTCCGCAACGCTGTCGTTTAAATTTTCGGAACCCAATTCAACATTGAATTTCGGTGAGTGGGAAAACTCAAATTATGATTATTATCATTACTACTACTACTTCTACTACTACTACTACTACTACTACTACTACTACTACTACTACTACTACTACTACTACTACTACTACCAACAACAACAACAGCAGCAACAACAACAACAATAACAAGTGGTAATAAACGGTAATGATGATGATGATGATGATGATAATAATAATAAAATAATAATAATAATAATAATAATAATAATAATAATAATAATAATAATAATTATAACAACAACAACAACAATAACATGTGGTAATAATAACAGTAAGGATACTCTCCTATTTTATTCGTCTGAGCTTTCTTCTTTCTTTGTTGTTTCTTTTTTATTGTCTTCGTATCTTCTTCTCACTAACATTAACAGAGTCCAATAATTGCTCAGATGGCTCACAAGATTACTGTCTCAGAAATCTTACCGAGGTACGTATTAAACGCTTCACTCCATGCTGAATGTATCGTTATGGTCTTCATTTCAGCAATTGTGGTACTAATAACTTTGCTTCTGTTGCAGACAAATAAGTGTATTTCTTGGAATCAAGTCAAAAGTAGAATCTATAGAGTTAATTCTATCAATGTCACTGCTACATGTAAACTTTTGAAAATTACCGTTGGTATGGAGCGGGACGGGGTTGATTTACCTACAGGATTGCTTCAATGACAATTCTACACAAATTTAGGCCATAGATGATTTATATAAATGAATTATATATTGACGAGAATTAACAGTTGATGTATGCAGATGTATCAAGCGAAAGATGACTGTAGTAAATTATAACTTTGGTTCTTGGGCTGAAAATCCGGAACATTGTTACTTATTTAAACAATTCCCTTCTGAAACTAAAAAAAAAGGAATGTAAAAAAAAAAAATCTTTCTTGTAAATTAACAGCGAGCTCAGTCTAAAATAAACTCCCACTACAAACTCCAACTTGTTAACTCCTCTGCAACGAAGTAAATGCCACCTTGTGGTAAATTTTTGTATAATATTTCCAGAACTGTTTTCAGTTTTCTTTTTTGTTCACATATTCATGATTATCATTAATTGAATTTATATTTATAATATGCATTTTTGGCTGATTGGACAAAAGTGGGCTGTTCTCACTCATGCGTGAAATACTTTCAATACCAACAGTGTCATCAGATATCTTAGGTCCAAGGTAAAATATTCATATCAAAAAATAATCTCTAGATCATGAAATTTTTGAGTGATAATTTTTTTTCTGAGTGTCTACTTTTTTGATATGCACTGTATATAGTTTTTGTTTCATTCGTTTTTATATACTTTGTAATATTATTTTCTGATATGGGTAGTTTTATATATACATGTTGTATCTCCGTTAGCGTTCTGTGATATTGTAGAATAATGTATTGACGTTCATTTTATGATATTATATATTTGTTAACCTATACAGTGCTACCGGAAAGTGCTAACAAAACTGAATGAGTCTACCACGTATTTTTAAGTACACTTCAAGAAATAAAAGCATAAATAAATAAATACATAAATAGATTAATTAATTAGATAGATAAATAAATAAATTAATAAATGAAAAAATATAAATATAAATACATAAATAAATAAATAATTTTATTAAGAAATAGTTAAATAATCAAATATTAATAAATAATTAAACGAGTTAATTATAATTTAGATAACCTTGATTTCTTTTTTCTCAGCAACCGATCATGGCAGAAACAGCGGACAACGTGACCGAATCATTGGCAAATTGGATCCAATCTAGAGAAACACTTTCGGCGAGTGATGTTGAACTGACTGCAGATATCCTGTTTGCTGTTTCTCAGGCTGGAATGGTTTCGAGAGAGGTTGAAAAATATATGTTATCTGTATCGTTTATGGCCTGGTTATAATATACACGATTAGTCGAAGAACTAAGAATGGTATTATTAATGAAGTAGAATATCGGTCATTGTGATTGGGTATACAAGTAGCAGTTTTTAGATTTTATAGAGAGTATTGCTAAGTGCCGATTTAAATTTCATTAACGATGTGTTAATGAATTTCTTTCCTTCCTTCTTTCTTTCTTTAATTGTTTAGTTAATTAGTTAGTTAATTATCCATTCATTATTCTTTTGTTGTTTATTTTACTTTTTTTTCCAGCGGAGATTATTGCTAAGTGTAGATCTAAATTTCATTTACAATGCGTTAGTGAATTACTACGCTGATGTGTGTACGCATGTCCTTAGTGTTGTTATATATATATATATATTATATTTCATTCCTTCTTTCTCTCTTTTTCTTTTTGTTTTGTTTTACTTGCTCGCTACCTTTCTTTCTTTATTTGTTTAGTTAGTTGATTATCCATTCATTTTTCTTTCCTTATTTTATTTTATTTCATGCATTTATTTATTTATTATTTTTTTTACAGCGAGTGACAAACGTCGCTCAAACAGTAAGTGACATCATTCCACAACTCGGACACACCAATGCAAGCGGTTCAGATACGGCGACCATTGCCTACGCCTTAGAAGAGACTGTCGGATCATTTGTTCACACAGGTGAAACGTTCCGTGTGAACGGATCTTATTTGGCTATCGAAGCATTCCAGCTGAACAATTCAGTCGATGGTCTTGTAGAATCGATCGAGTTTGTTGATCCATTTGTGAAAACTACCGAAGAGCCGAGTGTGCAGCTGTCTGGACTGGCCATTGAGCAAGCAAGTAAGTGCAAAGGCATACAATTTTTGTTAACCATTTTGGCGCCGAGTCATGTCCTCGAACCAATTGCGGGGTTATTGTGTACCGCTCATAATCTCGCCCAAAGGGCCCAGAGTTGAATAAGCTCATTTCATGGCGTGGGGTCCTTTCTACGTTTCCAATTTCAACATGTATTTTCGTCATCATTTCTTATCCGACTTTAATTGTAATGCTTGTAGGAAAGGGTTAGGTGAGGGATATGAAACTTTTACACAGATCTGAAACTTAAAATCGTATAAGTTGAGTCAAAGTCGAAAAAAAAAAGTTTTTGCATGGTTACATGGTCTAGCACATAAAACTGTCACTGTTGGCTTCTAATTTAATTTGGGTGCTTTCTTTGATTAAATTAATAAATGATTGATTAATTGGTTCATTAATTGATTTACAATTACTATATATATTATTGATCTATTTATCTATATTTGTATTCAATTATATAATAACTTTCGAATTCTTTTATTCATGTGATTATAAAGTCCAAACGGGCAACAAAACATCCATTGTTTTCGTCGCTTATAAGAGTGACGCCATCTTCCGTCCAGTATCAACGAGCAAGTACGCCAACCTCAATTCCACTGGCACGGTTTACGCTACTTCGTTATATGGAGTGGATATCACTGACGTTGCTGGTGCCATCACTTTGAATTTCAACGAAGCAGAGGTAAAAACAAACAAACAAACAAACAAATCAAATAAAATATGGATTGACAGTGACAGTTGTCAACTATTTTGATATAATTGATTTTATTCGCAACATTGATTTACCATGTTTGAAATTGTAAAATTTGATGATAAACGGATTAAGTTTCTTTTCAGAGCGGGAGTATAAAGTATTTTATTTTTTTCTGGGGAATAATAATATGTAATTTGAACAAATTGATTTTTAGATTTAAATATAATGGTATAATGCGCTTCAAGTCTCACACTATCAATGTGTGTTTATATTTATGTGTTAGTGTGTGGGTATCTATTTGTATTTGTATTTGTATTTGTATTTGTATTTATTTACTATACAACAACATGTTAACAGAAATAAGATATATTTTCCATCATATAAATATATAATTGCATAGGAACAATGCATAAACAAAAAGATGTTTGAAGCGCAATGTCCCCATATTATATGTGTACTTTAAATGGCGTCTTACTTTTTAATTATTCTTCACCATTATCGTTCATATTTATTGGGGAAATTTGCCAATTAAATTGATTGACTTTAAATCATTTTATGTATTTTTTTCTCAATAATGGCAATCAACAGAATGCGGATAAAGACTACGAATATACGTGTGTTTTCTGGAATTTTACCCTCGGAGACTGGTCCGATGAAGGATGCTATCGTCACGAGGACAAGGATGAAGACGACCAGCAGGATGAGAGTCGTGGACTTGGTTGTAAATGCAACCATTTGACAAACTTTGCAGTTTTACTGAGTCCGGTAAGTTTTCTGTTTTTTACGAGTTTCCAAGCGTTTATGAAATTATTTTTCAGCACTTTGAAACGTGAAAATAACCGAGGGCATACGAATACGAAAAAAATAAATCGTTGAAATGCCCAATTTTTGAACAATTTTTGATGATGCTTTTAATGGAATTACGGTCGTTTGAATAACTACTGCAGCTTATTCTAGATTTGGACCAATTTGCGAATCATGTTTTATGAAAGATATTTTACATGGATATTAAACTGAAAAATACTTGTAATCGATTTTACGTAAATAATCTTTGTAAGTGCCATTGAATGTATCTGTAATTAGTTGTACAATATCGCACCATTTTTTAATTGGCTTGTTTTGGATACCTTTGAAAAAACATGTCGTTAATGTGCATTTATAAATGTGTAAATACAAAGATTTATGTGTATCAGGGGCGGCGCCACGGGGGTGGGGTTGAAAGTGAAAATTACGGGTATTTTAATGTTTTTCGAAAACTCCCTCCCCCTTAAAAATTGTCAGTGAGCGATTTTTCGGCTGCTTTTTTCCAAGAATTTGACCGTAAAAAAAAAATTGGCCTAAAAAAAATTTCCGCACTCCCCCCCCCCGCGACTTTCCAGTCATTTGGCCTGCGAATTTGGCCGTAAAAAAAATAACCGCGGTTTTTTTTTTTTTTTTGGTCGCGAAAATTATCGGACGCCACCCCCCCCCTTCCGCCCCCCCCCCCTGTACGTCCCCCACTGAGCGACTATTCGGCTGCTGATTTAGCCGCGAATTTTGCCGTGAAAAAAAACAATCAACAAATTGGCTGCGAAAATATTCCCGACGGCTTTCACCACCCTAAGATTTTACCCTGGCGCCGCCCCTGAATTGTATTCTTTTATTCTGTTCGGAAATTATGAAGAACAAATTCAATGCAGCGTTACAAATAGTCTTAAAAGTTTCTTAAAAGTGGTAATATATGTCACATGTTTTCTTTCTTTTATTGCTTACCAGTTTGAGCCCGCCCAGATTGCAGCCCTTACCATCCTCAGTCAAGTCGGTTGCGTCATTTCTATGGTGGCCTTGGTGATAACCCTAGTTGTCTTTTTATCTGTGAGGTAAGTTTGACACTACATGATACATTTATCACATTTCTCCTGGATGAAGAAGTTATAATTAATGGATTTTTTGTTCAGGGACTATAAAGCCACAGTACATTCAAAGGTTAATAAAACACACAAGCACGCAAACAATTATTTTTACATTGAAAAGAAAAATATCAAAAGAGTTAGCTACAGTTGATTTAGACATCGACCACTCCTGGAATTTGTTGAGTCGTCATTAACCCTCTTTTACCTTGGCCACGTCCTTAATTCATTATTATTATTATTATGATGATGATGATTACGATTATGATTATGATTATTATTATTATTATTATTATTATTATTATTATTATTATTATTATTATTATTATTATTATTATTATTATTATTATTATTATTATTATTATTATTATTATTATTATTATTATTATTATTATTATTATTATTATTATTATTATAATTATTATTATTATTATTAAATATTTCTAAGGATGCAAGTAATTTGTGTTGAAATAAAAACACTTTTGATTTTTAATAACTTAATTACCATACATCGGATAAAAGTGAAGTTACGGCTGAAAAGTCTACACTATTTGTTGGGTGTGGTTCGACCGTGATATCAGAAATCACATGAAATGTGATTTATCTTATTCATGAAATATTCTATGAAATAATTAATGCTCATTTTTCACTCAGTTTTCAGATTTTTGTCAATGTCCAAACCCCTGTACAAAATTAAAATCTTGTGTCGGAGTCAATGCCATTGCTTGAGCCACGAATAGTCAGTGTGGATACCACACCTTGGACGCTGGTGTAATTAAGCTTCCCACCCAGACACAATTTGGATAGGTACAGTGACACTGCCTTTTTTGTGTGTGTGCATTATACCTAAACATTCCTCAACCTTCCTACTCAAATATTTGACGGCGAATCTGTTCAGATTTACCATGAAATGTTTTTGTTTTTTCGATAGACGACTTCGATCATCACGTCCACGACGCATCCTGATCCAATTTAGCATCTCCCTACTTTGCCTTTATACCGTTTTCTTGTTCGGATTGGAACATGCGACGTGGACTGTGGAAGGTTGTAAACTCGTGGGGGCGCTCATCCACTACTTCCTGCTAACGTCCATGGCCTGGATGGCTGTGGAGGCCGTTAACATGTATCAGATGTTGGTCCAGGTCTTTGAGTCTTCCAGTTCCAAGAAGTTCATTCTGAGGTCGGCTATATCAGCGTGGGGTAAAGTTCCATTTCGACATTTATTGAGATTAAGAAGTACTAGAAATTTCGTTCTAATACTTTGAAAAAAATATCGGAGCGTTAAAACTTGGTAAATAATGTCATGAATACGTCGTTACATAATTATCCGCAGCTCCAAACTCTTGTGGCCTCTGTTTTCTTGGCCATCTGGAAGTATAAGGAAGTCCTTATAAGACAATAGGTCATAATGCCCGTTCGTACGGGTTTAAGTTTTGTCTAGTGATTTTGGTGGCGAGAAAGGTAAGGGGAATGTAAGTTGTGTAATCAGTATTGCGTTTACGCTACCTTTATACGACATCAAGAGTCTCAGCATCTTCATTATAAAGTTTCCTTTTGTTAGGTTTCACATTGGTTACACATTCAACTCTATGTTTGCGTTAGTCAAATTAATTAGGACTGAAAATACAACTATGACTTAAGGAAATTGGAGTTATGAGGGGTCATGAACAACATAAAATACAGCGAAGGAGACTCTACAGACATTCGACTTTGCAATATTTGACTTCTGCAACTTTGAATTAATTAGGCAGACCTAACTAGCATAAATAGTCCTAACCCAATTCTGTAATTTTCGCCGAGTAACTGTTCGCCTAGTTCCCGTTCGCACTGGGTTTAAGAAAACATATTAGCAATGTTTCTTTGGGAACTACGTATTTAACTCTCGATAAAAACGGAACACTCCAAAGCGATGCACAACAGAATAACATTAAAATTTCGGCAAGATTAAATAATTGTTTATCTCTCGTATTAACTGCAGGCATCCCGGCTATTATAGTGGTAATATCGTGTTCCGTTGCCCACGATTACTACAGATCTGAAAAATAGTAAGTATAATTTAGATTGTGTATTACTGCTGAGTTTGATCAAACAATTGTTGGATATATTTTGTTGAAGTGAATTAGCAGGTGGAGTTGTGATATTCGATGAATAACTGACTGTTGGTGTCACCTCTTTACTACTGGTAATAGTTTTTACGGCATCAAGCGGTAAATGTCTTGCAAAAATCGAAGTAAATGGACTACTCTAAATCTGTAGTAACAACATTAAGAAGTTTAGCACTCACGATTCTGTCTGCATGGCGGGCAATTGTTTTTATTGAAAATAAGACAGTTTTCAAAACCAAACAGTGAGTTGTATAACTTTGATTTTATTTTCCTTCCCATAAAGCTGCTTCATCAAGCCTGGCCTTGTCTTTTACTGTGCCGTAATGTTACCGGTGGTGTGCGTGCTGGTGGTTAATTCCGTACTTTTCGTATTGGTGTTCCGTAAGCTGCCACGATCGAATCCAGAGGAAAGCGCGCCCTCTCATCAACGAAACACGACTTCGCAAACGGTCTCGCAGGTACAATGTCAAAAAGGAAATCAATTCTTATTCTGAAGTTATTTTCTGTATAAGATTATCATGTTAAAAGCAGCAGACATGATTGGTTTGTGGGAAATTGTAGTGTTGTCATTGTCTATTGCAGTGCTACAATACTGTAGAGAGGTCATAAAAATGCGAAATCTGTTTATTTTCACAGAATCAACGAAACAATGTGAAACAAAAAAAATACTTGCGAGCAATTTTGGCCGGTGGATACAAGAATAATGAATTTCAAAGTTTCAGACCATCCTTGTATTGGAAGTGTTTCTTTTGGCAACCCTGGCAGTTTTTTTTAATCATCAATGGTACATTGGCATATTTTCATTGTAAATTCCATGTTACGGCGAAAATCATTCTGCTACTCTATTTTAAATTGGTCAAGTTCTTGTATGGGTCTCAAAGAGTCTTTGTTATTTCAATATACAATTCCTGTAAAAAAAATTGTAACAATGATTACACCAAATTAAATTGTTTTACAATATTTTAAATCATTAATCAGGTAAGATATCGGGTGAAAAGCGCCATCACAATTTCGACCCTTCTCGGGCTGACGTGGATATTTGGATTCCTTGCAATTGGCAACGCAGCTCTCACGTTTCAGGTTTTGTTCTGCATCACCAACTCCTTCCAAGGTCTTGTCATATTCATTCTATTTTGCGCTGGTTCCGGGGAAGTTCGTCAGCAAGTGAGTTCGTGGACGGCGAGTCACGTCCGCAGCAAAACCGTTCAAAAGCCGCCATTTGTCGTGGGTTACTCCAACAGCACGGAGCAGAACGTATACAGTAACACAGATGATGGGAAGGTGAACGTGGCGATGACTCCGAGTAGTTCAAAAGAAACATACGAGAACAAGACCGAAACGATAAAGTGATAACTTAAATGTCCCTATGATTAAATTTTGTGAAATCACATCCCATTGGATAGATTTCATCGAATTTTCTCCCTCTAATGGGTGAATCACTGAAGAGTTTTATTGTCAAAGTAAATGTAAACCATTTCAGGGAATTGAGAAAAAAAACATTTTCGCTGTGAATTAATATAGAGCATGGTAGAAATCCTTAATTAAGGTCAAATACTTTCACGTAATTATTACAATGATAAGTTTATATAAATATACATATATGACATTTTTACCGAAATTGATTACTCTAATTGTTATTGCAAAATTATATATCCATATTAAATTCTGATCAAGGAAAAGGACGAGCAGACGATCATTTCTTTTTATTTCCGTGCACTACATGCTAGCGCATGCGTGGCCTGCCTGAGGTCACTGTACTTCTGTAGAGTTTATTGGGCGCCACCATGTTGGGTATAATATGCGCACTAATTGGCTGAGTGGATATATTGTGTTTTGGAATGAATGTCGCATGGCGTTTATGAAGTTTTGAAACTGTGATTTTTCAGATTATCATATTAGAGGTAATGGTGAATTTTGTAAACAGGGAAAGGAAACAAACGTCAGAGAGCCAGCCTATCAATACTCAACATCTTGAAAAAAATGACTTCATTGTTGTTGTTGTTGTTGTTGTTGTTTTTTTGCTATAAAGCTCTTTAACTGTTAACGGTAGGTAGTTAACCCAGAATCGTAGAATCAATTCTTATGATTATTATATTGTTATAACACGTTTGCAGCCAAAATGGAATTGCACGTAGTGTTCGACCAACTTTATTATTTTGGCTATCTTGCCTTGAACAAAAGACATTTTTTTTCTTTACAAAAACTAATTATATATAACAGCCATTACTCACATTTTACTCAGGAAGTAATCTCCGACAAAATTCGCTGTTTTATCCACATATAGATGACGGTAATGGTATTCAAAGTTATGAAAAATCGTAGTAAATTTTCCAACATTCTCTGGTACGAATTCTCTTGTAATAACTCACTACAGACTAGTGATATGTATCCCAAGCGTAACTCCAAATCACAAGTAAAGGAGAGACCACCTTATGATCTCGTAATACTCCACAGGTGCAATGAGCAAAGGCATGAAAACAGAGCAGGGTCTCCGGAGATTTTCAGTGTTCGATATTATACACAGAACAAGGTCTTCATTTACTTTAACTCATTTCCAAACCAGCTCTTATTTACATATTTTTTTTCTGGGAAGATCTATCAGTTTCGTATTTCTAGGAAATATTCCAGCCTTCATAACACACAATCAGCTGTCCAGAAATGTTTCTGACCAATAAACAGTGTTGTAGGACTCGAGACCGGACTCTGACTCGAGTCCGAACTCGAGTCCGAAAATCCCGGACTCGGACTCGGAGCCTAGGACTCGGACTCAGACTCGGACTCGGATACAAGTCATGGGACTCGGACACGGGCCGGACTCGGGCTGGGTCCCAAGCGAGTCCCAATGGGTTTTGCAAAAATGGAGCATTCTCCATGTTTTGATGCATTTATCCACTTGTTTCCACACCATCCTGTATAATTTTCTTACACCGTCAGGTATCTCCTATCGTAGTGTTAATCTGATGATAGAAAACATAGATCTATAATTCTATATTTAATGCAAGTTCTGTGTCTTATAGGACAAGAGCACTATAAAGCGTATGCCTCAGTTTCAAAATGGTGTGTTTATTCAGCAACAAATAGAACTGTTTTGAATAAACCTGAACTGAGTCTGGAACAGAGCAATTGAACTGCATCACTGAACCATAAAGGGCACTGTAACTATTCGCCATAGAGAAAAAATATACCAATACAAATGTTTTTAATGAATCATGCATTTCATAGTTTTATATCAAGTATTTAAGGAGTAGTAATTTATTACTATAATTCCAGATGACTAAAGTGCACCTGACAACTCCCCTGGAAAGCAACTCCCCCAGTGGACAGCTTCCCTCAAGAACAACTTCTCCCGGAAACGACTCCCTGGCGGGACAACTTCCCCGGGGATGACCCCCATCTGACAACTCCCCAGCGGACGACTCCCACTTGATAACTCCTTTGCAGGACAGCTCCCCGTAAGAACTTCTCCCCCTGGGACGACTCCCACCTGACAACATCCCCCAGAGAACACGCCCCCCCCCCGACAACTTCCGCCAAGGAAGGATAACTCTCAGCTTGACCAATCCTCCAGAGGACAATCCCAACCTTGACAACCCAGAACAGCCCCCCCCCCCCCGAGAGCAAGACGCCCCCCCCGAGGACAACCCACCAAGCGACAAACTCCCACCGGACAATTCCCCTGAAGAACAGCTCCCCCTAGAAAACAACTTCTCCCTACAGGACAACTCCCCCAAAGGACACCTCCGAGGACAACTCGTCCAGGGAAGACTTCCACATGACAACTCCCCAAAGAACAGCTCCCCTTAACTACCCCAAAGCACAACTCCTTCAAGGACAACTTCCACCTGACAACTCCCCCAGGAGACAACTGCTCAGGTGGTGACACCCACCTAAAAACTCCCCCATAGAAAAGCTCCCCCAAGAATAACTCCCCCTACGTCAACTCGACCCCAAAACAACTCCCCGGGACGACCCAAATGACAACTCCCCTGGGATAATTCCACTGGAGGACAACTCTCCCTGATGAGTTTAACAATGTTTGCAGTTCTAACAAAATATGAATTCAAGTTTCAAGTTTCAAGTTTCAAGTTTT
>JZLH01S0091619.1:28210-38210 GCA_001188425.1 Eucidaris tribuloides | reverse complement strand
TTCATTTACAAAATGATATTATCTTAACCTATATTATATTATGTTACAGAATATGGCAACATACACATATTTCATACTTTACATCAATAGGATACACATTGAATGAACATTGACAGACAAAGAATGTTTTAGATAGACTTGCTTTCCCTTTGTGTGTAGATCAAATGCTTGATCATTCATTATTGTACTGAAACCTTTTATTCATAACTTCCTTCGCACTGGGGCTTTTAAAGTGCAGTGACATGATTGGGACATATAAAAGTGCCTCTGGAACTTAACTGGTTAAAAGATATACCAGTCTGTACACCAGCTTGAGTGTATAACCTTGCTGGAAGGATTTGCCTTGAATTTGTTTACTTAAAAAGAATTAAGCCTGTACATACCAGTTGTGAATTTTTTTCGAGCCCCAAGAGAAATAGAAAGCTATACAACAAATTTGTCTGTCACAAAGTATACTGATGCTAGTTACTTTAAAATGTGTCAACTTTTGACTACAAAAAATTCACAGTAAAATCCTTGCACAGTTTACCTGATTCTAAAATAATTCTACCCCAAGTTAAGGACTACCCCCAGTCATGTCATTTACCTTTAAATAACTCAGAAGCCATGGGTGATTCTTATTTTTTTCCTATTTAAAGACATTGCTTAACATTTTGGAGGTTTAAAAAGTCTAACTTTGATATCTGAGCTACATGACAGTGCTTGAATGGAGAAATAAACACACTTTATTAATAATAATAATGTCTTATTTACCTAGGGTAGCCACTTCAGTCAAATAGACTGACCTACCAGTGGGCCCTGCATAACAAAATGTTATTACCTATCCTTATTCTAGAATACCACAAGCCTGGCTAGAAAGCAAAACATACTATTCTTGCAAGTCTTTGGTATGACCTGGCCCGGGCTCGAGCCATGACCCTGGGAAGCGAGGGTGCTGGGGGTCTATTTTTGTTGAAATTTGGCTGCTGAGCGACTTTTTGACTGTTGATTTGGCTGCGAATTTGGCTGTGAAATTTTTTTTTGGCCACGACAATTTTCTGCTGACACCCCCCCCCCCACTGAACGACTTTTCTGCTGATGATTTGGCCGAGAATTTGGCCGTGAAAAATAATTTTGTCCGCGAAAATATTTATCTACGCACCCCTGGTGAAAAAATCGTTCACAGGATCCTGGAGCGATTTTGCAACCTTCCGATCGTGAGGTGGACGTTCTATCCACTAGGCCATCACACCGGTTTTCTGAGTCATTGAAAGACCAATCATGTTATCTATCTTACAGAGGGAATAGCAAGTCTGTCTGAAGGCTACAAACTTATTTGTGGATTTTTTTTTTTAGATTGAATTGTAACATAAGTATACTATACAGATAACTTCATTAGACAGCAGATCAAACATCCAGCTTTGAAAAGAAGTACAGGACAAAACTTGGACCTTTTTACTGTTCATTAGCCTTTTCCATCAATCATTATACAACTACAGAACAGAATATTTTTATTATCATATACATTAGCATTCTTCGTTCGCCTTATTGAAATACATTGCACATATAAAAATGATAAACAATCTAATCAAATACAACACAGAAATCATGATTTTCATGAAAATATATCTCGATTTGTTGATACAAAGAAGACTTTAAGGGCCACCACACACTACACAATCGGCTACGATCCAATTTTGGCAATAAATTGCAGTAGCATTTAATAAGTGCATTTTAACAAATAAAACTTATTTGATTGGGGTTTTGAATGATAATATGAATATTTAAAATGTGATTTTGGTGCGCTGTCTGGCTTTAACTGCAGTAAAGGCCAAATTATTTTCAACTTGCAAACAATCATAGGACTTCTTTCATGTGACTATGATTTAGAGCTGATTTGACTTCTCCTGCAACTACAGAGCTCAAAATAGGCCATAATCTCAAGTTTACTATTTGCATGAGTATTCACAACCTTAACCCCTTGGGGACGACGGGCTTGTATAGAAGCCCAGTACATTGCACACTCAGAGACGACGGGCTTTTACAGAAGCCCAGAATATATGACAAAAATTTCGGTCACACACTGGATAAATTGAAAAGTTTTATTGCTGAATGCATTTTTCCCAAACATTACACATTTTTAGCCAGCATTAAGTAAGAAAATAAATATTGCGAGAAGAATTTTATTTTAAAAATGGGTTTATATTCCCCTCAAAATCAACCACGTGCAAATCGCGTCGTCTCTCAATGAACAACAGTGCCGTATAGCATCGAGCCCAAGGGGTTAATAAACAAATTGTGATGTCTTGAAATGTTCATATGAAACACTATTCTATTCTCTTTCAAAATCAGATCATACACCGAGTGTGTAGTGTGCAATACCCTTACGATAATTGGGTCCTACTTCAGCAAAAAGAGAGTCTGAATGAAAGATAGGTGAATATGGGACACTCATAAATAACTATAACGAAGAATCATCGTGAACAGGTGTTTCACTTCTACATGTCTGAAACAAAATTGTGCAAGGAAATAGTGCCCTCTTTGGCAATTAGAAAATACTGTTGTGACATGATGGTTATGTAAACATCACTTGCAAGGTTTCAGCTTTCAAATGCTGTTTGTTTTGTTCAGTTTGCTCGTTTTAATCCTGAGATATGTTTAGTTAACAACGAAAAGGTAAAATCACAAATAGGCCACTTTTACTACAGTCAATGATAGTATCAGGCCCTCTTCCCGTAAAAGTGGCACAATTGTGATTTTTCCCATTTTTTGTTAACTAAACATATCTCAGGATTAAAACAGGCCAAATTGAACAGAACAAACAGTATTTGAAATCAAAGACTATGCCCTTGATGGCATAAGAATGTATCACAGCAGTATTTTCTAACTGTCAAAGAGGGCGCTTTTCACTTGAACAATTTTTTAAGACGTGCTGTATTCATGGTTCTTAAGTTCATAGAAATATTTGTAGTTTTCCATGTTTATCAAACATTACAAAATAAGTAGTTGAATTACATGTATTGTTAACTCTACACCCATCAACTTGCAGCAATAGAATACTACTGACTCCCATAGTTTACAGTAATAAACTGTCAAAATAAATGCATACCGTGTATATAACACAAAGTTAGGTCTGTGGTCAGTAACAACTTGTAGTATAATAATAACAAATATTGCAGCAAATAATGAAAGTTTACACATTTTAATTTCAAAGGAAACAGCAGCAAATGTTACTGTTATGGGAATACATGGGAGTACATACAGACAAAATGCAATACAATGATTATTTTACAGATAACAAACATTTGGCAATGATAAAGTACACAGGACAGATCAGGAACTGTAATTGAAAATATTGCTATTACAATATCTCACAAACATGTTTCAATGAAATGTTCCTAAATGCAAAAAAAAATGCCATCAGTGGTAATTTGTGACCATTATTTTTATAAAACACATTTGTTTTAACTAAGGGAACACATTGAGACCCCTCAGAAGTAACATGATGGTATTTTCAACTGCAACTTAAACAGAAATTGAATTAACTCATTGGATGCTAAGTACAATATATCTTGGGCTGGGGTCTATGGAAAATGCATATTATATCAAAATTAAATCATCTCCAATGGGTTAACATACACACATTTCATCTTCACTTACATCATTGCTCTTACAATTTTAGATATAACAAGCTTTTTTTTACACATTAAAAACGAAAGGTGAGAAAAGCAAATGACAACGATAAACTTTAATTAAACTAACATACTTTGGTTTATTACAAGGTTTCAAATATGTTTGGATATAATGTAAATAAGGACAACTGCTTTAAATTTGGTTTGGTTTAACCAATCAACAGCTAAACAAATCACCATTTTATCTGTCATTCACTTATCTGAAATATCAACATGTTTCAGAAAAATGACAGTGTAAAACAGATTAAGAGAAATATCTTTCCAAATTGCAATTGTATATTCAGCTATTGTTGTTACAGAAATATCACTGCAGGTGAAAATAAAAGTTTCAACGACATGAAGTAAGTTTGTACGGATTAGAATGGCAAGAATTTCAATTGGATAACTTCACATCAAACAAGGTGAGAGAATTTCACCTATACTGGAAAGTAAAAGGTATTCTACTGCCCTTCCTCACTGACTTTGTGTCATAACTCCTGATATCATAATTGAGTTTGTTTCAATGCCCCATATGTAACAAACACTTGCATCTATATCAATGATGTATTTAGCATTATGTAACACATTTGAAGTATACAGACCATATAAAGTTTGAAAAATGACCCCAAAAGTCCTCATTTGTGTCCTTCATCTATTGTGGGTGAAGTTAACATTAGCTTGAAGCTTTCTTGGTGTAGTTGCAGATTGCATGTGTCAATCATCTACTGGGGGTGGAGCTAATCTCAGCTTGAAACTTTCCTGATGCGCACCTTTCTGTAGATTACCTTGTGTCAATCTATTGGGGTGGAGCTTATTGCAGCTTGAAGCTTTCTTGGTGTAGACTCCCTTTTTGTAGATTGCCTTGTGTTAAAGGTAAATGACATGATTGGGGGTAGTCCTCAACTTGGGGTGAAACTATTCTAGAATCAAGTAACCTGTTCAAAGATTCTACTGTGAAAATTTGGAAGTCAAAGGTTGACTCGTTCTAAAATAACTTCCATCAGTATGTCTTGTGATAGATAAATCTGTTTTGAAGCAGTCTATGAAATTTAATTCTCTCCAACCTCGAGAGAAACAAAATGCTAGTATGTTCACGCTTGATTTGACTTAATGTAAACAGATTCAAGATAAATCCTTCCAGCCAGGAGATACACTCCACCTGGTGTATCTATCTGTATATATCTTTCAACCAGTTTGGTTCGAGACTAGGCAATTTTTTTTCTCCCAATCATGTCACTGCCCTTAAATAATCTATTGGGGAAGGAGCTTATCTCAGCTTAAATCTTTCCTAATGTGTACCTTGTTGTAGATTACCTTGTGTCAATCGTCTATCGGGGGTGGAGCTAACCTCAACTTGAAGCTTTCTTGGTGTAGAATACTGTTTGGTTTGACTAGACCTCTTGTTGATGGATGACCTCTTTGGGACCGCGATACCTCGGCTAAGATTGCTAACTGCATGATAAACAATGAGAAACAGATGCATTCATCAATGATACTAAAATCAATAATAATTATAATAATACGTAGGATTTTTACGGCACCATTTTCCATTTTGATGATTTGTATTTCAGTGCCATCTACCAACACATAAAAAATATTAAAACCAACAATATTCGAGAATGATTTAGTTTGTCTGGCTCTATGTGCCTCCTTGGCAGCTCAGCTGGGAATATTCCCCAGGGAGTGGAAATGGCGCATATCTTTGTGCAGGTTAGAACTGTATCGCAGTGACCGGGGTAATAATATCCAAGCACACAGAGACTGATCTCATTGGTATTGTGCGCTATATAAGAACAGACTATTATTATTAGTAGTAGTATTTTACATCATTGCATAGATTTATATAAATAAATGGTAAACATGTATCATAATAGAAGTTCAAACATGATGTCTCATTAACAAGTTCACATATATTTTTTTTCAAGATAAGGTTAGAATCAAGAAATGTCCCTTACTCTGGATGGGCCATCGCTCCATTTCCTTAAATTATCCAAAGAAGCTTCTTGTTCTGGGTCAAGCTCAATCCTCTGCAAAGAATAGACGGGAAAAAATGATTGCATGTCAATTAATAAAGTAACATTTTCACCAAATATGTATTTTTTGTTTTTATGAATACAATCAATACGGATTTATCTTATTGAGGTAAAAAGATTCTCATCATCGCAGGACCAAATAGGGCCTCCACTGAAAAATATAAAGAAGTCATGAAATTGTTTAATCATGTATATGCACTGAAGGAACATCACAGTAACTGTTTTGATACATCAGACATAAGACAGAAATGTAACAAATCAGAGATATATTATAAAGGGCAGTGTACATGTAACATAATTTAACCCTATTTTAACTGGGCTATTTCAGACCAGGTTTTTCCTTGGGGGGGGGGAGAGGGAGGTCAATTTGACCCCCCCTTTAGATCTCAGCCGCTGATCGCGCAATCGCTGCGAAAATTTGCATGCATGTAGAGCCGAATGTAAACTGTATAGTAAAATTTTCAAAAAATTATTTTTTCTATTTTTTAAGTAATTAATTATGCAAATAAGTGCATAAAATTATGTTTTCGCCTATAACTCATTTACAATAGCTAGTAGAATACTAATTTTTAGTGAAAATATTCATTCTGACATTTCTCACGATTATCTACAAAAAAAATTGCCGAATTGGAATTAATTTTATGGTTTATTTAATGTATTTTATTATTTTGTGAATTTCTTACGTATTTCTTTGTTTTTTCGACCTTTTGTTTTCTATTGTATTTTCGATGAAATTTGTTGGGGACACTTTTGCAATTATAAATAGCATGAAATTAATTCATTTCAACCAGTAAAAGCAAAAATAATCAAACATTTATGATTTTTGGCTGAAAACACAATTTCCATTGGTTTTGTCCTTGAAATCACGTTTTGGAGCAATTTTTGGGTTGACATGCATGTATAAAAAGTCGCGCAACGTCGTAACGGTATGTCCGATTTTCGCGAAAACGGTCTCTAAAGATGCGCAAGACTTGAAAGTAAAAAGTCAGCGAGCGACGCAATGAACAATTTTGCGCGGCGGCATGGTCGCAAAATTTGTCGAGGGGGGGTCAAATTGACCCCCCCCCCAGTTAACATAGGGTTAAGCAATGTTTCCATTTTAACCCATTGGCTATGGGAAACGGATGTGCCCCGTGTTAACTATATGGGATTTTCAGAATCTCGGAGGCAACGGGTTAAATGAATTTGAGGTACATTATCTTCATTGCCATCAGTGTGTCTGATAAAGACTGGAATTGCAGTCCAGACAAAACTGTACTTCAACATGATCATCTAGTGCTTTAAAAGAGACTAGTTAAAAATCTGTGAGAATCAAGTTTTGCCATGCTCATTTCCCCACAAAGATTGATGTTGTACAATTAACAGTTGGCCTGATGCATATGTGGTATTTATCCAACAGTGCCAGTATTAACTTTCAAAACTTTTGTACTCTATGGTGTTTATTTGTCCACTCACACACTACTATGTAGCTCAGATATCAATCAAAATTTAACTTTTTTTCATTTGAACCTACACAATATCAAAGAATCAGTGCATTTTACAAGTTACAGATGATTCAATTTTGGTATAACCAGGGAGGTGTTATAGAAGGATTGGAAATTCATTGCTCTTCTTTGATCCCATGCTCCAAGCCACTGAGAATGTATTCATTGTTCAGCATGTGGTGTTAGCCAGGTGATTTACCAAAACACTGCACTAATCTGCAAGGATTTAATTTCCAGAATGGGTAAGGTCTAGTTAAGTGGACGAGGACAAGCGAGTATTTATAACGTAAACTGTACTTTTTATAATACAAGAATAAGAAATAATACAAGAACAAACGCAATAGCGAATGATGAATCTCAAAGATCACATATCAAAGTTTTCAAGATGGAAAAACATGCACAAATGTGTGCAACGAAGTCAAATATAACATTTTTGCAGGCCTTCATCATTCTTTATATCGGCAATAGCATATACACTATGAGCAGAGTGGAAGTATAACTTTGAGGATTTGTTCTGCTCACTATTTCTGACTGCCGTAATTATAAATTACAGCTGAAAACTTATTACTGAGCTATAAATCTATAACGTTGAAACACCATTTAGTGCCCGAAGTTGAAAAAGTGCAGCTTGTAGAGCATGGAACATCAACGCACTACAGAATGTCATGCATCCAATTGTCATTTCTTAGATTCATGCATACATTAGCATAATATCCAATGGTTTTCCACTCCTTCTATAACACCTCCCTAGTATAACACACATTTGCCATAGAGTCTAACCCAAGATATCTCTGGACTTGTCTTCAAAGAGTTTAAACAACCATTCCAATAAACTACTCCATACCTTGTCATCACCATCTTTGGCAGCTCCTGCAGCTCCCCCGACAGCCGTTCCCCGTCCGGGCTCCGACTCTGAACTGAACAGACGAGCTCTCCTGCTACCAGCCAGCGCTGACCCACGACGGGCACTGTAGCACTGCAGGCATGTCCAGTGACGTTGGCCGTCCACCATGGCAGAGCAACCGGCTGTGTGCAGGCAGGAGGTGTGGTATGTGTGACCACAGCTGAAAAACAAAAATGTGAATGGGGACTAAATTTAATGTGATATGTACATAACACCAAATCATACAATTAATACTCAGAGTATTAGTTCAATGACGTAAAATGCTATTACACCATGTAGGTTCAATGAATGATGCCCCACAAAACAACAAAATAACAACAAAATCCCCCAATAATCATACACCTACCCTGTGTTACAAGAACTTACTGATTGATTCACAGCCTATTTTATAAAACAAATTATACACAGTCTTACGTATCAATGGTGAAGGTGATAGGACAAACTACCACTTCTGAGGCGATCTGGATGTAGCTATCTTTCCAAAGCCAAGCTGAAGTAAGATAGCATATACATTCAGATCACAAAGGGAGTGATATTTTGTTTCATCGACTGAAACATAAAGGTGATTATTTGCTTCATATTCCACATCTGGCACTATTCAACTAGAGAAAAAAGGGATTTTTATTTCTGCATGAAAAACATTTGGGGCTGGATTCACAAAAGAAGCTGAAGCGGCGCAAGGGTATTTGAAATATTAACCCACACCTGGGTGACTGCATGTGTTCCTGTAAGGGTGTGCACAAGTAATGCATGCTATTTACCCTGAAGATGCAATGCACTTTCATCATAGGTAGAACACAATGCAATGTACTTTCACACAATGCATCAAAATTTTCTTCTCAGGTGATCGATGGGCAAAACTACATTTTATCACAATCATTTTTTGCTCAATTTTAAGTATGCAGAATATAAATGCAGATTATTCACACTCATCACTTTAAAATAGTAAAAAAACAAATTGGCTGGGCCTCATGGATTCTAAACCAATTCAAAGTGATCTTGTGTTGATAATTTTCAATAATGCACTCTGGACTGTGCATTAGTTGTATGCTAAAACATCACTGGTTGACAACCATAAGGGCATCAAATTAAATAAAAGTTCACAGCCAGAAGGGCACTAAGGTCATTAACTTTTTACAGTGATAGCGCCCGTCTGGTTCTGAACAGGTACTGAGTTAATGCCTTTTTGGCTCTCAGTAGATGACATTTTAAGTCAGTCTACACTACCTGAAGACAAGGACGTGATCTGATTCACTGGAGAGTGCATAGTTCTTTCCACACAGCATACAACATTCTTGGCGAGGAATGACCCCCCTGTTGGCTGCATGGGTCAAGTTCTTGACCGACAAGAAGAGATCTCGGTCCAGGAGACTGTTGGTTGTCTTCAGTAATGTCTATGAAAAATACAGAAATGTAGTTATGTTGGTTGTCAATACAAAACATAATGTACGCTTTACAACAACATTAACCAATAAAAATTATGAGAATAAATATGTTTTAAGATCCTCTCTGAAAATATGTTTCAAAGCTGTTGAGCGCAACTTCTTCTCAAGGCAACTTTTTCCAGTATATTGATCCACAATAATAGAAGTTGCACTCAACAGTTTTTATGTTTGCACATGGTAAACAAAGTACTAAATAGTGAAATATAATAAACTATTTTGTATAGAATAAAACGTTGGGGGCCAAAGGATTAGCTCCTTGGGTGCCACAGGTTTTCTTCTTGTTCATAATTAGTACAGACCACTGATCAAGTATCAACTTTCCATGCTAGTATCTCTCTCCTGTGACATCAGATGACAAATGTTCAGGTAATAAAATCTTACTTAACAGCAAATAAACAAGCAAAACCACTTCCAATCAAATTATTTTCAGAGTAATTTATGCAAATAATTAATTCACATTTTCTAAGAATTTGTTCCTGTAACC
>JZLH01S0091619.1:509-11825 GCA_001188425.1 Eucidaris tribuloides | reverse complement strand
TACTTTAGGCCTGGTGACCTTTGACTTTTCAGCTCCAAAATCTAATCAGTTTATTGGTGTCTTATAATACATACTTCATCCAAGTTACATGACAATCCAACCAGCCGCTCTCAAGTTATCGCGGTAACGAGCCCAAATCAGACATATTTAAGACCCGGTGACCTTTGACCTTTTGACCTTTTAACTCCAAAATCTATTCAGTTCATTGGTGGCTCATGATACATACTTCACCCATGTTACATGAAAATTCAACCAGCCGCTCTCAAGTTATCGCGGTAACGAGCCCAAATCAGACATATTTAAGACCCGGTGACCTTTGACCTTTGACCTTTCAGCTCCAAAATCTAATCAGTTCATTGGTGGCTCATAGTACATAATTGGTCCTAGTTACATCAAAATCCGATCGGGGGTTCTCAAGTTATCGCGGTAACGAGATCCGGTAACGGACGGACAAAAGGACGGACGCACGGACGGACAACCCGAAAACATGATGCCTCCGGCAACTTCGTTGCGGAGGCATAAAAATGAACCAGGATTTGAACCCGTCATCTACAGCTATGCGGGCTGCGACAATACCACCAGGCTATTTCTGATCACCGGCAATGAATTATGGGGGAGTGGTGGTGGTTGGGGGTGGGGGTGGTGGAGAGTTGGGGGTATGGGGTTGAACTAAGTAACCTGTAGATGATTAATGGCCTGTCTCTGGACTGCCTCCTCCTCCTCTTCCCTGTAGTAACTCTTCATCATGATTTGATTGATGTAGGGGAGGGGGTAGGGGAGGGGTGGGGGAAAGGTGGCGGTGGGGTGGTTCTGACTAACCTGTAGATGATTAACCCGTTGAAGACGAGTGACGAGATATCTCGTCCTGAGGTCTATGGAAAATGCGTGTTAAAGCAAAAACAAATCGTCTCCAACGGGTTAATGGCCTGTCTCTGAACCACCTCCTTTTCTTCTTCCCTGTATTAGCTCTCCATTATGATGTGATTGATGTAGAGGGAGAGGTGGGGAAGTAGTGGGGGTGGGGAATGGTGAGGGAGTTGTGGGGGGGGAAGGTGGGGTGGGGTAGTTCTGACTAACCTGTAGATGATTGATAGCCTGTTTCTGGACTGCCTCCTTCTCTTCTTCCCTGTAATAACTCTCTATCATGATTTGGTTGATGTAGGCAAACACTGACGACTGTTAGATGACAATATCAAAGGAGAGACCACTGCACTTAATACATAAACCCACAAAATAGCTGATTACATGTTAAAAGGTAGAAAGAATTTATAACATAATAATTGTTTTGTACCACATAGGTCTGATTTCATGCCTAAATACAATACCTCAATTCTAGCTTCAAAACTAGTTATCTTACTAACCTATGAAAGATGCATGTAAACATAGAGTATATGAAAAATTGATGTAAATTGAGTTCTGGACATTTTACTAAGCTATGAAAGATGCATGTAAACTTAGAGTATGTGAAAAATTGCAGTCCCAAAACTTTGTACGATCCCTGTCAGAATATTCATCAGCTTTTCTAATAAATATAGAAAAGACCTACAATATATTGTATTATCAATTTACCACAGAAGGTGATCAAAACTTACCGCATAGAGTGTACTTAAGAAATGTCAAGCCTATGGCAGGTAATAATTCATTGGCTGCTATTTCTCATTTTTGCTTTCATCACTCCTAGGAAAACCCAGCTTGAAACAAGTTCTTTCAATGCCAACATAAAGTACATTAAACTATTAAAGTAAATATTTTTTTTCCTATTATTTCCATTTTTTTCTATGATTGCAATAATTTATCACATTCTTGCACATATTGAGCAACTCCAACAACTCAAGTTTCATTTAAATCAGCATTACAACTTTGTTTTTCATGTTTCTGTTATTGCCATTTCATGAATCCTATTAGTTTCATTTATTAATATTAATGCAGCAGTCTCATTAAATTTACCTTTCTTGATGAATCCCTGAGGTAGCACAACAAAATCTTATCAAACTCTCGTCTTTTCTCATACAGCACTTCACAAACTCGATAGCTGTACATGAAAAGAAAAAAAATGAAATCAAACATCTGGTAAGCGGACTGAAAGAACTAAATTTAATTTTGTTTCTTTGAACGTTATTGATAAACAGAGATAGCATCTCTCTATTCTGTATATATTCATGGCAGTAACAGAAGCTTACAGATCAATCACTTTTTGCGCCACAATTTTGTGCCAGCGACACATTAACTTATGGGAGACAATTCGATTTCGATATAGTAACACGCATTTTCCATACCTGCCAACCGTCCCGATTTTTCCAGGGCAGTTCTGGTCTTATTACAGTTATTAGGCGGTACAGTAAACAATAAAAAGTTTACATGATTAAAAAAAATGAGATAAACATGCAAATGAGAAAAATATATGAAACAGCTGAACCAAAATTTTTCTTATGAGAAAAAGCATGAATGAAACAAACCTTTTGTTCCGGCACTCACCAGTGAATGTAAACACAGCATTTGCATTACAATTTGGGAGTTGCATTAAAATCACTATAGTAACCAATGCACTTGGTTCAGTAATTTCATTTATTTTGGTCATTCATGTTCTATTATTATTTTAATCTACGTTTTTGTTGTTGAACGCACTGCCTAGTTACTGTAATAAGACCAGAACTGCCCTGGAAAAATCGGGAAGGTTGGCAGGTATGATTTTCAGTAGACCCCAGCCCCAGATATCTCATACTTAGTTTCCGCAGTTTAAAGACACCAATTAACATGGTGGAAGCACCGTCAAACTTTGACATCTGACCTTCATGTACAAAACAGCCTTTAAATGGACAAATAATAAATATTCTCTAGTATACACAAATGAATATATATCAGCATATGACTTAATATTTAGTGGACATAAAGTCTATGACACAGCAATCTATGGGGGGGGGGGGGAATGGAATGGCCAGTCACTGAATTCCACTTTCTAAAAGCACTTAAAGGTAAATGACATGATTGGGGGTAGTCCTCAACTTGGGCTAAAACTACTCTAGAATCAAGTAAACTATGCAAGGATTATCCTGTGAAAATCTTGTAGTCAAACGTTGACTCATTCTAGAATAACTAATGTCTATTGTCCCTCGTGGCAGGCAAACCTGCTGTGTGGCTCTCTATGGGTCTTATTCTTATCATGCCTGGAAAAAAATAAAATACCAGTATGTTCATGCTTGATTTTCCTTATGTAAACAAATTACAGACATATCCTTCCAGCTGGGAGATCCACTCCAGCTAGTGTGTAGTTGGTATACATTTCAACTCATTTGGTTCTTGAGGCATTTTCAAGTGTTCCCAATCATGTCACTAACCTTTAATTGACATGTTCAATAAATAAGGCCAAATCAACAGTAAATAATAAGAATCTCTCACTGCAACTGAAGCTTTGCGAAAAAGCTAAACACACTACAAACAGGTTTATTTTCTGCTGATGCAAGGTTTTGTTTAATTGGTTTTTGCTTTCTTTTATTGTCTTTTGTTTTTTTTTGGCTGTATTTTTGTAATTCAAATTCTTCGGCCCAAACAACCATGTTTTCTGTGAAATTTGATGTTCTTTCATGTTCATCCCAAATTCGTTCGTTTTCTACGTAATACCAATACATATAAGAAAGAACTCACAATTTGGCCCCTTCAGCTAGTTGTAGTAGTCTCTGGTGGTCTACCTGCAGCAGGTCCCCTGCTACTACTTCTACTACACCTACTCCTACTATTATTACAACCACTAAAACTACTACTACTACCTCTTCCCTCATCATGTCTACAACGTCAGCAAACCACTCTAACAGTACAGGAGTGACAAGGTATTACTACTATGAGAAAGAACTCACAATTTGGCTCCTTCAGCCAGTTGCAGTAGTCTCTGGTGGTCTACCTGCAGCAGGTCCCCCGCGTTGAGAAGCTCCAGTAAGGCCTGTTCCCTCTCCTCGTGCCTGGCCTCCCCGGTGGGATTGGACAAGAATTCTAAAACCTGAAGAGAAAATGATATATGATGAACAGGTCTGAAGGCATTCAATCAGCTCACATATATATACAAATGTTCCACAGTTTAAATATTTACAATGAAACCCGACTATAGTGGCCACCCAAGGGAAACAAAAATGTGGCCTTTATAGACAGGTGGCTGCTATAGACAGGTGGCTGCTGTAGACAGGTTCTAAAACACATGATTAGTCTCAAAGGAAATCATTTTAGTGGTCACTACAGACAGAGAGGTGCTATAGAGAGGTGGCTGCCAAAAATTATAATATTCTAAGGATTTAGTCAAATTCCGGGCCCTGGGAATGACCTTTTGTTAGGGAGTGCTGTAAATTTTTGGAGGGGGTGCTGCAGCATCCCAGCACCCCAAACCCCCAGGGGCCTATGGAATATTCCTCATATTTCTATTTTCTAGGAGACACCCACAGCTTGTATGAAAACAACTCTCCTGAAGGACAACTACCTCGGGATGACACCCAGCTGACAGCTCCCCCGGAGGATGGATCCCCCAGAGGACGGCTTCACCAGAGGACATCTCCCCTGGTGGACAACTCTCCTGGTAGACAATTCCCACTGAGTACAACTCTCAAACAGGATAAATCCTCTGAGGGCAAGTCGTCGGACGATTTTACAATATTTAAAGTTCGAAATATCATTAAAATCCTACAGGGGATAACATCCTTGGGGAGTTGTTTTCTGTGTGAGTTGTCTTTTGGGGGGTTGCATGGTCCTCCAGGAGAGGCGCATTACGGGGGAGTTGTCCATCGGGGGAGTAAATCCTAGAACCAGAGGCATCAATCAATTTGCCCCCGTTAATAATTTTGACAATTTGAACAATTCATGCAACACCATTTAACATGGCATAAAAATACTATAAAACAAAATTATCATTTTTTGCGCGTTTTGCGTGCAAAATTCTGTATTACAATTTGGCACGCAAAGTATGCCCAACATTTTGGATTTTTTTCACTTTTGCCCTCCCCCCCCCCCCCACTCCTGAAACATGGATCGACGCCCCTGCCTAGAACCCCCATTAGCTACTAACCTGTTCAAACAGCATCCTATTGACAATAATGGTGTTCTCATGTTTGGCCATCTGTCGGGCCAGGAACGTGAACAGGCAACCCACCTGCGCAGGCTGTAAAAAAAAAGAAAAAGAGGTACAGTGAGTGGATACAAATTAACAAAAATTGGTGATTGGGAGCAGTCTCATCAGAACTGACCTTTGACAAGACAAACAAACCCCAGCCCCGTTCCAAGCACAGAGTTATTCTCTGTCTCAACCATTAGTGAGCAGACTGCTCCCCACACAATTTTTTTCCTTCTATTTTTTAGATTTAATTTTATACAAATAATTCACCTTTTTAAAGCTCAGTGACATGATTGGGAGAAATAAAAAATGCCTTTAGAACCAAACTTGTTGAAAGATAAACCAAATGTACACCATCAGGAATGGATCTCCTGGCTGGAAGGATTTGTCTTGAGTTTGTTTACTTAAGGAAAATCAAGCATGAACAGGCCAGCAGTTTAACTTTATCAGGGCACGATAGATTTAATCCCCACAGAAGGTTACACTACAAATTTGTCTGTTACAAGGCATACTGACGGACAAAATGAGTCAACTTTTGGCCACAAAATTTTCACAGTAGAATCCCTGCATAGTTTACTTGATTCCAGAATAGTTTTTACCCAAAGTCGAGCAACACCCCCAATCATGTCATTTACCTTTAATATCTCCAAAAATAACTGCTTGAATATGAATCCAATGATAAAGATTAAAACATAAATATTCTTGAACAACATGCCTCTAAACGAAACAACAATAAGCATTTCACGGAAACAAAATTCCCTGATTTTCCCTGACTTTTCTGATTCAAACAAAGAGGAAGTAATTTTCCAGACAGAATAATTTTTATTTAAGCTGGGAACCCTGTACAAACATATCCACTGCAAACATTTCATTTCACTTTCTTGTCATATTCAATACAAGCAAAGCAAAAGATATTTTTGTTGTACATGTAGTTTCCTCAGGCTTGGATTGGAAGTTTTGGTTTTCAAATATTACAAGAATCTCTGTCATCAGATACCATACTTTCATGTCAAAGATAAATTATTATTACTAAAGATGATAAACATAATTTCACTTGCACTGAGATTTCACTTGCACTGTATATAGGCAGTATACTTTGAATTGAATGCTACCAGCTATATGAAATTGAAAATAATATTTTTTTTCCTTTTATCGTTCCAGTTTACATTTAGATTTCTAGATGCTGGATGAAGTGTTATACTTACTGAGAAACCCACACTCTCCACCATCACCTGCAGTAATATATCCACTATCCTCTGTCTGGACTGGACGGAACTGAAATACACACAAAACAAAATATGTTGTTATTTGTACACATCACAGTGCATTACAGGTTGACATAAAGTTTCAAGTGTTATGGTCTTGCTGATTTGATTCATTGTCTGGCATATACTGTATATGCAGAATATTTTGTGTTGGTTTTATTTTCCTGAATTTTGCAACATCAAAAACAACCACAAAAATGTTCAATTCCTCATGTATAGGTACAAAATGAATGAAAAATGTAATAAAACAACAGAAATAAATTTACCGAAACTCCCTGACAGGAAGCAAATCGCCTCCACCCCCGCCTTCAAAAGAAATACATGTATGCAAAATATAATGTACAATATATGATTTACCCCCTTAAACATGAATATTTGCCTAAAAGACTGCCACTAATAAACATGTCTGAACCATGAATGCAGATATTAAGTGATGATGATGATGATGATGATGATGATGATGATGGAAATAATACTGATAATAAAGATGGAATGATGATCATGATGATAATAATGATGAGGATAAAGATGATGATGATAATGATGATGACGGTAATGATGATGGTGATGGGGATGATGATAGCCAGGATAATAATGATGATGATGATAGGGATCATGATGACAATGATGATATAAATGATGGGGATGATGATGATCATGATGATGATGATGGGGATGGTGATGATCATAATGATAAACATGATGATGAGCCCAGTCAATCACGGCTTATTTAGCTCATCTTGCAGTCTGATTGGTATCAAACTCTGGCTCCTCAAAGGCCAGTGATACCACGTTGAGGAACTCTCTGGTATCGAATGCCAGCAGGGTTCTGAGGTTGGGGTAGGCCGGTTCATCTTGGGAGGGGCTTTTGGTTTGAAGAGCAGCTGTTATGATGATGATGATGATGACAGTGATGATACAGGTAACAATGATGATGGCAATGATAATAATGATGATGATGTGGGTGATGATGTGGGTGATGATGATGATGATTATGATGGAAATAATGCTGATGATAAAGATAGGATGATGACGACAATGACGATAATGATGATGATGATGGTAATGATGACGACTGGGTTGATGATGATGATGATGATGATGGGGATGTGACAATGGGGATGAAGACGATGGGGATGATGATGATGACAATAATGATGATGATGATGATGGGGATGTTGTTGATGATGATTATGATGGGGATGATGATGATGATAACAACAATGATGATGATCATTATGATCATGATTATGAGCCCAACCAATCATGGCATCTTATAGCTCACCTTGCAGTCTGATTGGTATCAAACTCGGGCTCCTCAAAGGCCAGTGACACGACGTTGAGGAACTCTCTGGTATCGAAGGCCAGCAGGGTTCTGAGATTGGGGTAGGCCTGTTCATCTGGGGAGGGGCTCTTGGTGTGAAGAGCAGTTATACATTTCCAGACCTACAAGAAAGGCATAAAAAGACAATGTCTTCATTTATGAATTAACAAGTCATATTTCTTACGACGCTATATAACATTGAGGAAGATCCGATTAAAAATTGTCAAACTTTGCTATCTGACCTATCTGATGGTGTTTGAATGGACAAATACACACCCTAGAACACACAAAAGTTCAGACAGTTATGCTGTCACATGTAAACTATGTACAGATAAACATTGGCCCATGAATTATTCTCGGCCTATGAAAATTCTGCAACACAGCAGTCTATATGGGAAACCTAGAATGGTCTCTCAATGATTTAATTTTTTTAAAGCACTTAATGATCATTTTGAACTGTAATTTTTTCAGAGCTTTATTTTTAGACTTTACCAAAGACATTAGTAGCATGGGGAATCATGAAGCTCATAATTTTGTACTGGAAATCTTGTTATACGATGCCTTTCATATGGTTGAGACCTAGGAGAAGAGAAATAGCTTAACAGCTAACTGTTTTCATGAATCAACACGTCATATTTCTTACACCAAAGGAAACAGTAATTTTGTGGATCAAACATCAAATGACTTGAAGACTTAGTTATTTGATTCATTTAGCATAAGCTAACTAGCTACACCAAAGAGCAACCACTAATTTTAACTCAAGTCAATAATAGTTTAATTATTTTTTCCTCTAATTCAAAGAACAAGATTATAGATGTGATATGTATATTAAGTCCATTTCATGTCATCTTTATTCACCTCTTAAAGGGATGCGCTGCTCGTAATCCATGTACATTCAATACCATTCGCTTGCCCCTATTGCAAGGCCGCGCGTAACAACAATCGTGGAGCTGCGAACAGAATTGCCATTGAAAGTAGGGCCATGTGCATTTCGCCTTTCTTCGTTTGAATGTGTGCTGCATAGGGAAATGAAAACAATTCGTGCGCGCTCGTTTTCCGAAAGTATAATACTGGCATTCCCGAATATTACCCGAGCCGGGCCAGCTCGAAAACATCCCAATATGCGACTTTTCGGTCCCTTTAAAAAGGTAAAACACATGTTTGAAACGATATATCACAGATTATATACATTAAGAATAAGGCAGAACAGGTATCAAATTCACATTGGCATGGATGATGTTGAGTGTATGAAATTTAAGCAAACTGAATCAATTATTGTAATTTCTCTTTTCTTTTTCAAAACCCCAGATTCATTATTGTGTCTACAGGGTGTACCTCTAGTGTATAAAAGTTTTTTGTTTTTTGTTTAGCTTCTCTTCGATTATTCTGTATCAAGATCATATAGTATGTTGATTCCAGGCATGCATCACCAATACAATTCATGCCAAACTTAAACCCTAACCCCACCCTATTCTGAATGAGAACCCTAACCCTATTACTCTTTGTCTTTTTGAGATAGCGTCAGATCATTGTTGCTGGAGCAAATTTGGTTATCTAATATATCAACCACAGCCATTGAGATTCAAACTGCCTCATGATATGAATAATTGATTGTATTGACGAAAATGATTCATCATTACTGTTGTAATCACATCAAAATGAGAAATACTTACGCCCTCTTTCACACTTGAGACCAGAATCAGGAGGAATATCTCCCATGGGATATGCTCTGCAGCAAGACAGCAACTGGAGAGAAAATAAAAGAACATAATGCAATTGATTTGGTTTCATTCATTAAAAGAATAAAATGTAAAATACTTCATTCAATAATATAAGTAAAAACATCTAACAAACAGAGAACTAAACTATCACTGAAGGTGATAATATCCTGCTCATCACGTCCCTGACTTATGCATAATATGCATACCTGCAACCAGTACGATTTTTCCAGGCAGTTCTATCCTTATTACAGTTACTAGGCGGTGCCTTCACAACAAAAACGTACTAAAACAAAATGACCAAATAAATGAAACAAATGCCTTGGTTACTGACAGTGATTTTAATACAATGCCAATTGTAATGAAATGACGTGTTACATTCACTGGTGAGTGACGCAACAAAAGGTATGTTTTATTCATGTTTTTTTTCTCAGAGAAACCTTTTTAGCTGTTTCAAATATTTTCTCATTCCACTCTAATTTCATTTTTTTTTATTATCCTAAATTTTTAATGTTTACCGTACCACCTTATAACTGTAATAAGACCAAAACTGCCCTGGAAAATCGTAACTGGTTGGCGGTATGAATATCCATTACATGGCAATGCAGTTTCTGACATTATTCTAAAAAATTTATCTTGCACATCTTCACCCAAAAGCAATGTGGTGCCAATTTTATGAGCATGGCTGAAAACTGAGAAAGTATTTGATTTGCAAGATTTGCAATGGACTGCCTGCCTGACCGCCCAACGTACGTTGGTATATCCCCTTCAAACTTCGTTTGGCAGGGTTTAATAATAACTCCATCTTTACCACCAATTTAGACATCAATCCCATTCCATGGTAACAAAAGTACATTTGGTTACAAGAATTACTTTGTGTGTAAATTTCTTTCCATTACTGTGGAAGTACTCATCAAAAAATATCAAAAGGATGGCATTATAGTTACAGTAAAACATGGCTTTTGGCCGTATCTGTGAAGTAATTCAATTTTGGAACAAATTCAGTAATTTTCAATGATGGTGAACATTCTACAGGTATACTGCATTTAAAGAATTACAAGAGTTTCATTGGACTAAACATGAGGTGTTATTCAGATGCACTACATACCTGATATATACAAGCAGCTTGTTTCCCAATTTGATTTGATTATCTGTTAAATAAACAAACAAGCACAAAAGATGGGGTTAACTTGTGGCAAATTTAGGAGATCTTATTAAAGTCTTTGTCAATGTTTTCAACTATGGCATTTAAATGAAGGTAATTCTTGAATTTGTAACCCCCCCCCCTCAAAAAAGACACACACAAAACAAATGAATATATAAATATATATATAATACAGATAATTGTGAAGTTAATAATGGTAAAGTACAACCTAAAGTAATCAATCTCTCTAAGGTAGCTTTGAACCAGGACGAAATTAGTTTACTAAAGAAAGGTCCAAAATTTACCCCGACTCCCAAACAAAATAATGAAGATCTTAAAGAAGATGTACACTCTTTCTGTCGGAAACTAAGACTACGGGAATACTTTTCCGAATTTAATATTGAGAATGACAACAGCATTGCAAGGAATAAGAGCAAATTTACTCCGCAAAGAAATCGTAATCTAACACTTGATACTTATGTAGATTTCTTAAAGAAAACTGTAGAAAATGTAGGATCTCAGAAAATGCAACCTAAATGTAACATCAGTGCAAAAGAGAGGCAAAGCCTACAGAATCTAAAAAGTAACAGTGACATTATTATGAAACAAGCCGACAAGGGGGGCGCATTCGTAATTATGGATGTAGATTTTTATGCTTCAAAAATACAAGCCCATTTAAAAGATGAAGTAACTTATCAAAAACTTAAAAGTAACCCCGACGATAAAATAAAAAAGAAAATGATACAGATGGTAAACAAGTATAAAGAATGCCTAAC
>JZLH01S0091586.1:30505-45718 GCA_001188425.1 Eucidaris tribuloides | reverse complement strand
TGTTTTTACCGGCAACCTAACTCGAACCCAACCTTTTTGAAATGGTTTCCGATTTAAAACATGAAATCTATACACATAATCCGCGAGCGAGCGTAGCGAGCGAGCGGTTTGAGAAAATTTAGACATTTTAAGTTGTAAAACTCGCTTTGTGGTCTATTCTGGCGCTAATTACAGCACTGAATTTTTGTAGTATTTTAAAAAAAGATAAAGAACATCTGTCTACATCAAACTTTTCTTCTTGAAGTAGCTGTTTCTTCACGGTAATGTAACTTGAGCAAAACCTTTTTGAAGAGGATTTCTGATCATTAAAACATGAAATATATTTACCTCGCGAGCGAGCGTAGCGAGCCAGCGGTTTTAGAAAAATTGGAAATTTTAAGTTGTAAGACGCGCTTTGTGGTCTATTCTGGTGCTAATTGCAACTCAGAAATTTTTGCAGTGTGTTAAAAAGATGAAGAACATATAGATCAGACGGATCCATAAGAATCAGACAGTCAGAGGCAAAAATACATAGAATAAATATTAACAAAAATAAAAGAAAATCACCTTCAGTAACGAATGTGCGTATATAAATGTTTCACTTCACTCAGTATGGGTACAAACCAAGATAGGGCACATTTAACTTAGAAAACAAGGCATTATTTGCCTTTAATTAAAATGGGGGGGGGGTAAATGGGGCAAACAGTAGGATGGCATAATGTTGCTACCCCATGAGGGCATTAAGACGAGATGCCAAATGCCCTTTTTAGGCACAAAATGTTTGTTAAATATAATATACCTAATTATGTCTATTGTAGGCATATACGTGCCCCGTTAAGGTCAAAATAGAATAAAGAGAGAAAATCGACAAAAATGAGTAGACTAAAAAAGGCGTCATTTCACAAAGGGCATATTTCATTTTGAAAAAGGGCATGCATCATTTCACAAAGGTCACTTTTCATTTTGAAAAAAGGGCATTTTTTTGCTATACGATTTTTTTGGAAGTGCCCCCCCCCCCTGACCCCCCCCCCCCCGGTTCCGCCCGCCCCCTGCGAACGATGGAACATGTTCTTGGTGCATGCTACACTAGTCACATTCTTACTTAGCACAAGAACTGATAACCAACTGTTCGTAAAGTCATGCGTAACTTACGAACAGCTTTATGAAACAGGCCCCAGAACAGGTAATTCTTATATATGTATCACCATTTTCATTTAACCCGTTGGAGACGATTTAATTTCACCAAACACGCATTTCCTATAGATCCCAACACGAGTGAAAGGTAAATGACATGATTGGGGGTAGTCCTCAACTTGGGCTAGCTGAAACTACTCTAGAATCAAGTAAACTATGCAAGGATTCTCCTGTGAAAATCTTGAAGTCAAACGTTGACTCATTCTAAAATAAACAATGTCAATATCACTCGTAGCACGGAAACCTGCTGTGTGGCTCTCTATGGGGCTTATTTTTATCGTCCCCGGAAAAAATTAAGATACTCCTATGTTTATGCTTGATTCTCCTTAAGTAAACAAATTACAGACAAATCCTCCCGGGTGGGAGATCCACTCCTGCTAGTGTACAGTTGGTATATATTCAATTCATTTGGTTATTGAGGCATTTTCAAGTGTTCCCAATCATGTACTTTAGTCTCCAACGAGGACAAAAATAGTTAACATTTCCCTCAGCCAGCGGAATTTACCTTTGTTCCCATATTGACGATAGTTGCACAAAAGCGATATTGCACAAGAGGCGAGAAATCACAATGCGGATACCGGATACAAACTATCCAAAGAACTCGTCCCAACAACATGGCGACTGACGGTGGGGTAAGTAACACGTGGAAATGCACATATTAACACATAATTCTCTCGAAGTAAGGCAATATATTCCGAAATAATCATTTCTATTTGTTCTCCTATTAGGTTGCCACGGTTTTAAAGACTTTTGCAGCGAAAGCAACCACCTCAAAGACCAAAGATCGATGTCAACTGTTATCGGAGGTGCGAACTTGTGTCGGTAATGAAGGTTCGTATTTCCACAGTCCCATCCGTAAGGATTTGTGTTGTAGTACTATTGGTGTACTTTTTGGAATACATGGCGTGATTGGTGATGTTTGTTTTACTGAAATAAGTGCACATTTGTCCAAACATAATGCATCTATGACTGTCCCAGGGATTTGGGACTAGGGCGCTAGTGCATTAACGCATCCAAAATCAAAACTCCACATAACGCGACTCAAAACAAGCTAAAAATGTTGTCAGCTCAAGTCACTGACCTTAATTATGTTAATTTCTTACACGTATTTATTTACTCTCTGACATGAACTCTCGATTTATTCCTCAAAGATTAGCCGTTTCTTTCCTCTTTTCGCCACACGAACACAAACGCTGCGCAACCATGCCACACAGCATATTGCAAGGTAACAGGATTGAACTGAAAATTACCGATCAAAACAACCGGGTGTTCCGGTTGTACCGGTGGCCTACGTGGCCTTCAAGTAACAAAATAATTGGAAAAAGTTGTTGCTTGTGAACGTCAATTGACCGAATTTGATTGAGTTTTCTCAAAGATGGGGTACATCAAGTTTAAGAATCAGAAAATCATGGGATTTTTTTGGATTATTGTCTACCTCGCCCCCCCCCCACAATAAAAAAAAAAAAATTGAACTTTTTCAAAGATGGGGTCCATCAAATTTTTAGAAATCAGAAAATCTATGGGATCTTTTTTTGGATATGTCTACCCCCCCCCCCCCCAATTAAAAAAAAATGATCTTCCATTCAAGGGCCATACAAGAGGAGGCCGGTGGTGGCCTCCTCCTAAATTTTAAAAAAAATAAATAAATTCAGAAAATCATGGGTGATTCTATTTTGTGTAATTCATGAAATTGAAATCTATTGAATATTTTTACTCAATCCAGGGGCTGGTCCTCATGGGAAGGGGAGGAAAGAGCTCGCGGTGGGTGAGCAGCACCCCCTCCCTGCAAATTCGTGAAAAAATGTTTTTCACTATACCCCCTCCCCTTTGGAGAAAGGAGTGGGATGGTAAGCCAGCAACATCCTCGTCCAAATGGGCGCGAAAATTAAAATCAGAAAATCCCTTTTTTTTATTCATGTTTACCCCTCCCCATTCTCTTCCGATCCCGCGGTCACTGCCCAGGACGGGGATGTTCGGCCCTTAAAATATTGAAATTTGTAATCTTTGATATCTTTACACAATCCAGGGCCGGGCCACATGGGAAGGGGAGGAAGGGTAGGGTGGGTGAGCAGCTACCACCTCCCTCCAAATTGGAAAATAAAATCAGAAAATTCCTTTTTTCATTATTCTGTTTACCCCCTCCCCCACTGTAAAATGTAGTAATGTTATTGAACGGAAACCAGGTTCGGAGGACGCGACAGACGGGAGGGCCGGCGTTTTCTGCTATCCCCTCCCGACTTACAACTTAACCAATATAATGAATGGTTTTTTTTTGCGACAAACCGGAGTAGACTTATTTAATTTGTTGCGGATGAAACTCGGATTTTGGATCATGATATTCGAGGTTCGAATTTTTTTTTGCTAAAATGATTTTATCGTTAACACGACTGTTAGCTATTTCAGGACTGTGTTCAATTTCATAAAAGTTGCGTTCATCACTTCTTGCAAATCATCACATTCAGTTCATGTAAATCCTAATAAATTTACAGAAATCGTATATACAGTGTGTCTCAAAAATAATTGTGCAAGTCAAAGCGCCCTCTTTTAGTAATGTGAGAAGCATTTTTGTGAATGTCATGCTTACATCACCAGCAAGGGCATAATCTTAGCCTTTCAAGTGCAGTTTTTAATCCTGAGATATTCAGTAAGAACGAAAAGGTAAAATCACAAATGTGCCACTTTTACTGCCCATTCATATAGCATCAGGCCTCTTCACGTCAGTTAAGAGTGACACAAGTTGTGATTCCACGTTTTGTGTTTACAAGATTCGAGAGATCAAAACAAGCAAATTGAACAGAACAAAACAACCATTTGAAGCTAAGACTTTGCCCTTGATGTTTGACGTAAACATTCAGTATTTTCTATACTGTCACAGAGGGCGCTTTTCTCTGAACAATTTTTGATTTACGTGGTTGCGCATTATTCTCCAAAAAAATGAGCAGTAAAAAGCGCCCTCTCCAGCAATAGAAAATAAACTGGGGTGACATGCTTACATCATCGTCAAAGGTAGTCTCAGCTTTTCAAATGATATTTTGGTTCTTTCAATTGCTTGTTTTACTTCGAGGATATGCTGTCAACAACAAAGGTGGAACACAATTGTGTCACTTTACTCGGCGACTGTAGCAAAAGTGGCACAATGCGCAATTGTTACCCTTACTTATTTAATTAATATATCTCAAGGATTAAGACAAGCAAATTAATTAAAACTACAGTATTGAAAGCTAAGACTATGCCACTTCACGTTGATATAGCATCATGTCACAAGTTATTTTTATTACAAGAGGGCGGGTTTTGAGCTGCAAACTTTTGTTGAGACACACTGCAGTTTGGATAAGGATCATTAAGAGGTATCTCTATACTTCTTACTCTTGAACTTTGTGATAAGACGGTACACACTAATTTTGAAGGAGTACCCCCCCCCCCCCGGTGGGTGCCGCTGAGAACTCGCGAACCCGTCACCCACATCTAAGGGTCCTTTTGCCTGGGAATAGGCACATTGTCTATGGGGATTATTTTTTTGGCAGCGCCAAATGCCACCTAAAATCTGAAAAGAGATAGGTATTCGCGCCGAAGCGACTCGATAATTTGAAATGTTGTGTTGCGCGCGAAGGGAAATCTGAAAATCTGGAAAAATGGGACCCATGTCTAAGGATCTTTTGATGAAATTGGGGACCGTATGTTTACGCGATTTTTCTTAAAAATTCACCCTTCCCAGCGGCAATCCCCCGTTCCTAATATACGTAACTCCCCCCCCCCCCCCCCCCCCCCCGTGTCGGGCTCATCAATTTGTTACTCATAACGAATGTTTGTTACATCAGGATTGCAAAAGCTCAAATACAAAGGCCAATCCAATCAGAGATTTATTTCAACATCCACCTTACTTAATTGCATGACAGATTCGAAGATTCAATGGGGAGGGGGGTTGTTGCGGCACAAATTTGTTGCCACCGGCACAAATTGTCGCAGCCATAATCAAAGCATGTTGCAGCATGAATAAATATGTTTGTGGGTATTGTGGATGTGTGTGCGTGTGTGTGTGCGCGTGTTGTGGGTGTGTGTTAGCATGTGTCTGTTTGTGATTGTTTGTTTGTCTGATTGTATGTTTCATCCGTGTGTTTGTGTGGTCTCTGTTATGGCGTACATGTTTGTGTCTGTCTGTGTGTCTGCTGCCTGCTGTGTATCTGTGTGTATCTGTAATGTGTCTGTTCGTGGTCTCTGTGTATGTGTCTGTTTCGTGATCCTGTATGTGTCTTTGTGCACTTGTATGTGATCTGTGTGCATGTCTATGTGTCTGTATGAGTCTGTTGTCTTGTGTTGTTCGTTTGTGTGTGTCTGCGTGTTTGTCTGTGTTGTCTGAGTGTGTGTCTGTTTGTGCGTTGTATGTCTGGAGTGTCAATGTTTCTGGATGCTGTCTCAGTCTGTATGTGGCTGTGATATGTGATTGTGTCTGCTGTGTTTACGTGTCTGCCATGTGTTGTTGTATGAGTGTTTGTCGGTGTTTAGTATGTCTCTGTATATTTTTGTCTGTAGTGAATGTGTCTGTGTTTGTCTAGTCTGTGTGTATCTGTCTGTGCGACTGAATGTGTCTGTGTGACTGTATGTTTGTGTGTCTGTGTGTGACGTGTGTGTTATGTTTGCGCATCCATATCTGTTCTGTTTGGTAGTGTATGTGTTTGTATTGTGTGTCTGTGTGCCTATGTGTCTGTGTGTCTGTATGTGTGTATTGTGTCTGTGCTGTCTTTGTCTGAGTTCTGTGCATCTCTGTGTATTGTCTATTTGTGTTGCTTAATGTTTCTGTGTGTGTTTGTTTCTGTTTTATGTGTATGTCTTTGTGTGGTGTGTCTGATTGTGTCTGCCTGACAATCACAACACACACAAGTTTACACAGCAGCGTACAGATCAGCCAAATACAACCATAACACCTTGTACATCCTATTTCCGACACCACACCAAATACCTAACTCACGACACATACAAAAAAACAAACACAAAACATGCAGATACACATTAGAAATATACAAGACGGGCAATGTGCACAAGACAACACAGAGACACAAACAGACACATTCATACACACAACACACAGACAAACACACAGACATACATTAAAACACATAAGACACACAGGCATATACATGTACATAGACGCATACATACCACATAGACACACACAGCAAGAAACACACATAAAACAAGCAATACGTCACACACAGAGAACAACCCAATTAGAGACAAAACAAACAACAGACGCACACAACAGAACATACAAAAGACGTATACCAAACATACATATAGACACACAGACACAGAGACACGGCATTAACATGGTAGACACACGACCAAACACGTAGACTCACAAACATGCACCATAGCAGCGGACACACAGACACAGCACAAACACACAAGTACATATCAACATACACACAATAACATACATATTTAAACACGAACACAAACAAGACAACAGCCCATATGACTCAACGCATACAGAGATTACAGACACATTAGACACAACCAGCCCTCAACAGATGCACAGAACACTACAGGACACACAGTGACGAACACTTCAGACAAATGGTGACAACACCTTAATTAGGCGAAGACACAGACATACAACAGGCAACACAGACACAGACAAATGGAACAAAGAGACACAACAAATACACATTACAGAAGACACACGAGACACGCATGGCACACAGACACATACAACACACAAAACCAAACATATAAACAAACAGACACATATATTACAACAAAACAGAGACATCACTGACAACAGACTAATACAGACTAACACACACACATAACAGCACAAACAGAACCATAGACACCACACAGACAGAACACATACGCCAGACACATACAGACCACGCAAACAGACATATTCAACACAAACACACAGACAGTACAAACAGACATAATAGACAAATAGACAACTCACACACACGACAAACACAGCGACAATTACGAAACACAGACACACAAACATACACATAGCAGACACACACAAGAAAACTAACACAGACACATAGGTCAGCACAAACAGACACAATACAGACAAACACAGACACATAGGCGACACAACAGACGAAAACACCACAATATACAAACACCCAATAACATATCAACAGACACATTAAAGATGTAGACACAAAAACGCAAACAAACAGACACATAAACACACACAGGCCAATTACAGATGAATCAGACACATACAGGACACACAATTTAACTATGACCCCAACAACTTGCAATCAACAACAAGTCTAATGGTCAACCATGTTTCCATCTCAAATGGCCTGAAAAAACATTTTCAAGCAGAGAAAATGTCACATTTCTCACCCTACCAGGGGTGCCTCTCCCAGATGCCTCCCCCAAATGATCATCAATTGATAATCGCCAAACCCATAAACAAATTGTTTAAAAACATTTAAATTATGCATTCTCAAGTTCATCAAAATGCGGCCAGGAAAACAGACATTTTCAAGGCACCAAGAAGTGTCATTTCTCATTCTTCGGAGAGGAGCCCTCCTCCAGACCCTCCCCAATTTCATCATAAAATAACATTTGCTACAACCTTGGCACTCACACAACAACAACAATCAATTATGCTTCATTCAATTAAAAATGGAGGCTTGGAAACTACATTTTGAAGGCAAAAATGTCAAATTTTCTCGATCCTGGGAGAGCGAGCCCCTCCCAGACCCTCCCCAATTAACGACAATCAACAATATGCACACATTTTGCACATCAACAAGAGATGTCAATTATGCAATGCATCATAAAAAAAATGTGCGCGCTCAACACACACGCAACATTTTCGAAGGCGAAAATGTCCAATTTTCTCTCCCTGGGAGGGGAACCCCCCTCACTAATGATCACTCAATCAAAAATTGCATAACCTAATAAACAATGTCAATCCAAAAATGTAATTATGTCTTATTCATTAAAAAAGGGGCTGAAAACACACATTTTCAAGGCAAACTTTTAAATTTTCTCAACCTGGGAGGGGAACCCCTCCCACCCCCTCCTAATAACGCCAATCAAGGATTGCCACACCTTTTGGCACAAAAAACAAACAACACATGTCAATAGCATGCATTCCATCAAAAATCGGCACTCAAAGACACAATTTCTAGTCGAAACTTTGCAAAATTTTTGACCTACGGATTTGATGCCCCCCTACAAATATGTCAAGGCCCCCAGTGCCCCCCCCCCCCCCCCCCGCTGAAAAATCTAGCTTACGCCACTGGTAGACATATCCTTAAATAAGCAAAATCCATAGATTTCTGAGTTCTCTTAAAATTTGGATGGTTCCGCGCATCTTGAAAAAGCTCAATTTTTTTCTATTGGGGGGGGGGGTAGAATAGTCCAAAAATTCCCATGGATTTTCTGATTCTTAAACTTTGGATGGACCCATCTTTTGAGGAAAACTCTCAAATCAAATTCGCGTCAATTGCACGTTCACCAACAACTTCTTTCCAATTATTTTTGTTAGCTTGAAGCCACCGTAGGCCACCGGTACACCACGCCCGCCGTTGTTTGAGTCGGTTAATTTACAGTTCAATCCTGTTTACTCTGCAATATGCTGCTCCGGTGCAGGTTGCGCAGGTTGTGTTCGTGTAGCGGAAAAGAGGAAAAAACGCTAATTTTGCAGAATAAATCGAGAGTCTCTCTCAATGTCAAGAGTACATAATTACGTGTCAAGAATAACATAATTTAGGTCACGTGATTGATGCTGACACATTTCTAGCATTTTAGTCGCGGTATGTGGAGTTGTTGATTTTGATGCGTAATGCACTAGGCCGGACTAGTCCTTAATTTGTTGGTTGATTTCTGAGATCATTTAATTAAAAAAAGTGAAACACGATATAATGCCATTTTTGGTTAACAATCGTAAAAAAAAAAAAACCAAAACGATCAAACACTACACACACACACACACACACACACAAGGGGAAGCTCCATAGCTGCATGTACAAAGTAAACGGTGGCCATCTTCTTGCCGTGACTGCTACACGATAGTTGTACCTTCGTACGTGCAATACAAATTCCAACTATTTCGAAAATTTATAGATAGACTACATTAATGAATAGAATTGCATTAAGATAAGTAGAAATAAAGGACTTACCATTCCATATGATTTTTTCTTGGTCAAAATGGGTCCAACGGTGATTTTTGCAGAAGTTCCGATCCAATCTTGTACAATGTAAAGTTGCGCTTTGGAGGTCGGTGATTGATCAATTTTGTAGAAAACGGAAGTCGGGCGCCACCTATGTTGACCTCAATGTGTGTTTTCAGTGACCTCAAAAATGTAATATAGTCTTGATCAAGGCGATATTATTTTTATGGATACTGATGATGGCGCTATTTCATATGGGAGTAACGAAACGGTACACGTAACTGTAATTAAAAACAGCTTGAATAAGAATATTTTGTCACATGCATATCGACTGTTGTCACGTGATCCTGACCGATACTCGTTGTTAATCTCCGTGCGAAGAAGAACATCGGTAAGTCGTGACAGTTTTTGTGTTATTTTTATTCATTTACGACTAACATTTTTTTATTAGGTAGCATATTTTGCTACAGAAATTAACATGGCTTAATATAAGCCAGTTTTTATAGGCCCAAAATGACAAATAAAAAGCATCATGTTGTAAACTTTGAGACGTGATTACATAGCTTTGCATAGGACCACATACTTCAGTAGGTGTGACACACACACACGCATTGTAGTCATTCAGCTTTTTGTATACAGTTGTAACAGTACAAGCTTACATAGATTTTTTTCATTAACTCTTAACGTGCCAGAGGATTTAACCTCTATGGACTTTATGTGTATTATTGGTGCAGATCTGCGACTTCGGCACATAAAGAGTAAAATCAACAATTTTTACGCTGTTGTCAAATTTGTGTTCGTCCACAGTAGCACTCACAAATGATAACATAAGAAAATGCACTACGGAACTGCGTGTGATACTTTTCTAAGCCCGACATGCATTTCTGAAAGAAATTAGGAAATAATTTCAGCTTTAGTAAATTACCCACATGATTTCTTTAGTTCAGGCATGAACATTTGGTGCAAAACAGTTTTGTTTTTTTGAATTAAAAATGTGAAAAATAATAGGTGCCAGCTGTTGGAACCCTTTTCCATGCCTTCACACATAATTAACATCACCACTTGAGGAGAATACAGGCAGCTGAAAGGGGTAATATAGCATCTATTGCTCTATATTCCCCTTGCTTGTATGGGTGAACAGTGGGGCACTGGCTGGTCCGTAAACGCAGATAGTTTTTGATAACCAGGATTGTCTTTGTTTTTAAGGATTTCTGCACACAGAAAAATATGAAAGAAGCTTGGTCTCCTTGGAATTTCCGATGCAAGCTATCAGGTCTCAAAACAGATCGATGGGAAGAGGGACAAGTCCTAAAAACAGATGGTGAACTGGGAGTATTAGATGACAGAGATAACACTCTCAAGCCCCATAACTGCTGTCTAAAAAAAATGTCCTCATATATGAGGACAATCTCAGTTTGTGAGGACACAAGTTGTCTTCATTTATGAGGACATCTTCGTTTTTGTGGACAACTTTTGTTTACAGATCAGCGCCCCTACTGATTAGACTGGCTAGAATCCACTTGTTGAATACATGCTTGATTACCAAGTACATGTTGAACATATGGATTCTGGTAGTCTAGTCTATATTGCTTTCAAGTTTTATTGTAACATTTATGTCTGATAAACAAAAACCTGACATCATCTCAAACTAAAAGAGCAGAGCCAGAGAATTGAGAAAAATCTTCAAGTTTGCTATACATTTTCTTGTAAAATCAACATCTCAAAAGTTATGGCTAACTAAATTATAAGCAGGGTCATAGGGAATGTTGTGGCTGTACAGCAGTTTTAAGATTTAAACATTGAATTAAATGTTTATACGGTAGTCATAATGATCAGCTAATGAAAGTCAAAAGAGTCTTTCTGTCAAACTTATTCATTATTATTCATTATTCATTGCTGGAACTTTCCATCTATATGTATCTCTGTGAATGAAAGCAAAACGTAATTGATCAAAATATATATTTATAGGGCTTGTAGTTGTGTAAAAAAATTGATGTTAAAAATATCTATCACTCAACCAAAAAAAAAAAAATATGAAGTAGGCTTACGGGCTACAGCAGCCAACAATTTTAAATTCAATAAAAAATCTGGATTACTTTTAACTGCAATGAATAATGAAGTTATTTCTTGAGCTCAGAAATTGGCAATTTGTTTAAAACAGTTTTTTTTATTCAATTAATTCACTCTAAACATAACTAAAAATTTGGTAGGCCTACACTGTATACACTTTGTAGAACACTAACCCCTGTAAGGCATGCAATTTGTATTGAAGCGTGCCCTTTATCATCATTTTTAACGTCTTCCAAGCTGAGATAGCAGACAAATAAATGAATGACTTGTTGACTTCATAACTGTAAGTGAGTATTCTTCTTTCACAGCGTAGGAAATAACCCAGGGCGACGGGTGATTTAGCCCTTGGCAAAGCCCAAATCGCCCCTAAAATCCCCAATACCCAATTCTTTGAGGCGACCATTTCCTTCAGAATCGCCCTCAGATTTGCTATGAAAAATTTCCCTTTTTTTTATTACGGCATTGAAACAAAAATGGATTCAATGGTTGCTTTTATGAATAAAGCACCAGCTAAAAGATTGGCATTCTTTCATTGCATTCTTCAAATTCTGATGTGCAATGAAAAAGTAGCCCCAGTGGTAGAAATATAGCCCCCCAAAATTCAAAAATAACCCCAAGGCTGTAATAAAAATTGCCCGTAAAAAATAAAATTAATCCCTACCCTGTTCTTTCACATACAGCATTTCCCGAGAATGCGGCCAAGCTGTTATGTCGGGTGTTATCATTGACAATAAACTGCTACCGCGATGCCAACTCCAGGAAAGCAGTGCTGGCTGTTATTTCCGCACTGGCCGGGCGTTACCGGGATGCAACGGTCAAAGCTCTCACCGATATCATATGTTCCTGTGCGAACCAAGTGAAAAATGTGGACCCGTGGTAAGTTGTGATTTTTCAGTCTCAGAGAGTATGTGAATAAAGCTCAATAGGCTTGGTTCTTGAGGCATTTTTGACTTCTGTCAATCATACCAATGACTCTGTGTAATTTTCAGGCTGAAGATGAAGTGTGTTGTGTTCACTTTGAAACATGTTCCGCTCTTTACAGAGTTATGTGTTCTTTGTTATATTTTTCTTCAATAGGCTTGATTTAGTGTCACTTTGTTTGCTTTGATGGCAGATTTGAACACCTGAAGAAATGAATATTAAGTGGTATTTTATCACAAATATCAGTGTAAAAGGGCATTGACGTGATTGACAGAATTAAAAAATGCCTCAAGAACCAAATAAAGTGAAACAATAGAAAGCCACATAGTGAAGCTATCTGTTAGGGGGTAACTCCTGGCTGGACGGGTATGTCTTGATTTTATTTTTACGCTTTCAGAGGAGAAACAATCATTTATTTATCAGTAATAAATTAGATAATGACCCTGAGAGAAGTTTAAAGGTACTGGCTAAACATTTGCACAGCTTAAAAAAAATCTGAGCTGCATGATTCCCCATGCTACCAATGTCTTTGATAAGGTCTAAAAATGAAGCCCGGAAAAAAAAATCGTATTTCAAAGTGATTATTAAGTGCTTTTAAAAAGTGAAAATCGTAAGTTGATCGGATTCACCTGCCCATTTCCTCCCATAGACTTACTGTGTGTACACCTAGGCTATTTAAACTTTCCGCAAGTTTTAATTGTTTATTCATGCATAACTTGCCATTGGCAGTGTAACTTTCCAAACTTTTGTATTCTAGAGTGTTTATTTGTCCATATGAACACTACTATGTAGTTCAGATATCAAAATTTGGCAGTTTTTTTAATTGAAGCTCCACAATGTTAGCCTATCACTTTAACCCATACAACATTACACAACAAATTTGCTTTTCATTGTGAGTACTGATAGTGATTAGTTTTAACTACTAAACATTTGACCATGAAATTTTCATAGTAGAAGCCTTGAACAGTAGTTGTATCCCATCTGAAGTGAGGACATCTTTCAGTCCCACTATTTCCTTTTAATCACACTTGGGGTGATGCAGATCCATAGATGGCCATCTTTTGGTAAAAAGGTCAATTTTGTAATGTTTTTCATATTCAGATGACTAGTCACAAATAACCAGGTCATCATTTTCCAATACATTGATATGAATGAAGAAATAGCACTGTTTCAAAGAGAATGGATAAATCAAGCTTGTGAAAAAAAAGTTGAAGTGATATGACTTCTGCACTTGATTTTCAGGAGGGGTACTGGTGGATTGCCTCTGGTAGTACTGAGTTGGACCTGTACGTTATTCCAGCATGCCTTCACGTCAGCGGACCAATGTAAAGGGAACGAATGGAAACAGCTGGTGAGTGGGGTTCCCCTCTTCTAATTCCAATAACCTTACATAATGCGGATACAGTCCGATAGACTGATGGTCTGATAGACCGAGGATCTGATAGACCGATTATTGAAAAGGGTCAGTCAGAGTGATTTTCAAAAAGGGTCCATTAGACCAATTAACGGTTAGGGTCTTATAGATCGAAGGTCTGAGACACCAATAATGGAATGGGTCCGATAGAACAATAATCAGAAGGGGTCCAATAGACCAATTAACAAAAAATGGTCCATCCGTTTATCGGATCCTTTTCCATTATTGGTCAATGGGACCCTCGGTTTTATAGGAACGCTATGATTAATCAGTTTATTTAGACCTTTTTTGAAATCGGTCTACTGGACCCTTCTTGATAATCCATCTACAGGACCCTTAGCAGGGTTATAGCTAGAAAGAATTCTGTGCCGGCTGTAGGAAGGAGTTATGCAAGCGGAGCGAGCAAAGCCAGCGTAGCGCAGCGTCACGGCGTGGGGTCCAGGAGCCCGCTTAACCCCTTGGGGACGACGGGCTTGTCAAGAAGCCCAGTACTTCTTACATTCAGAGTAAAATTTCGTACACAGAAGCCCGGAAAATATGCGAACCTATTCACCCCAACTAAGTTTATATTTGCTAAAGATGATCTGTCCCACTAAGTAAACATTCGACCAGTATAAATGAAGAAGTATTGTTTCTGGGTGTGAGATGTGCTGGGCTTCTGTACAAGCCCATCGTCCCCAAAGGGTTAAGGGGCCCGATGGGGTCCAGTGGCAAAGCTTCTGGCGGGGGTCCGAAACTCCTGGTTTTCCACATAGAAAAAAGCATTTGGAAGCATTTATATTACAAAATACATCTTCGGCTGAAATGTAAGGATGTTTAAAGCTCAAAATACACGATATATGTAGAGATATAAAACATTTTACGGTCATTTTAAAGCTTTTCTGTGCCGGTCGGAGGACTAATAAATTCAGCTCAGTGGTGGTCGGCTTCAGTTTGTGCCGGCTACTACCGACCGGCGCCAACCGCCGTAGCTATAACCCTGACCCTTAGTCTATCAGACCTTTACCATTAATGGAAAATCGGTCTATCGGACCCTCAGTCTATTGGACCCTCGATCTATAGCATTTTCCCCCCATAATATCAATAAACCCTCTTAAATTTGGTGCTGATATACTACTCTGAGATGGTGAGCAAATAGTAATAATGTTAATTTCAGATAAGGATCTCCAAGATTTTTTTATTTTTATTCTACTGCAATCAAAATGGGTAATACATTCATACTTATGTTCTCACTGATAACAGACCTAATTTACTATAACAGTATGAAGTGCACTTCATACACGTAATGAAATTGTAATTGGGCTTTTCCACAATATTTTTTAACTTTTTTTTATTTTCCCCATTGCTTTTGTGTTATTCAAGGTCGAGGCCCATGCCATACTTCTGTCAGCAGTCTTGGCCTGTACAAGGAAGTCGCTGCACAACTCGGCATATCTTAAACTGAAATACATATGGAAACAGGTAAAGTTAATACCTTGATGCCTCTGCACCAAAAGAGCTCAAGGCTTT
>JZLH01S0091575.1:141059-152806 GCA_001188425.1 Eucidaris tribuloides | reverse complement strand
AACCAAAATTAAGTTTAAACGCTAAAACGGATTTTGTCAACAGCCGTATACGTATGCATGATTTCGTGCAACAAAATTCGTAATTTGTATTGATTTCTTTGTAAACGGAATTGTCACTTTTTCATGTAGGGGTCTATACAAAGTCTATGGGGAAACGGAATTTCCGTTTTTCAAGCACGTTGAAACGGAATTTAAGATTTCTGAAACGGAAAAGGGAATTTTTTGAAACGGAAAATCACTGTCCCTACAATTACTCTCCCCCAGATTTTACAGACATGTCCTTCATCAATAGCCTAAGGGCATGGGTTGGTCTGCGGGGATGTTTGCAAATGAGATCCACTGCCTTTAAGGTAACATGAGAAGGGCAATGTAGGAAAGGATGAATGTAAAGAAACAAGGCACAATGTGTACATACACTGTACATGTACAAGGCAGAGCTGTGAGCAATGATATAACGGAAGGGTCCAAAGGCGTGAGATCACATAGGAATGCATGCAAAATCAAACAAAATATTGGCGTGAGAAAGGGCCAAAATGCGTGAGTCTCGCGCTCATTGCGTGAGAGTTGGTAGCCCTGACAAGGGGAATAGAAAAAAGTAAAGGTGTCTGAAATTTCTATTGGAAGATTTGAGGGAGGGGGCTGAATTATTTGAACAGTAAAACAGTAGTACAGAAACATGTTCTCTTTCACTTTTGGTGGATTTTTTTTGGGGGGGGGGGTGGGAGCTGATAATTTGATGAGCAAAAGGGAGAGTTCCCCTTCTCTACAATAAAACAACTATGTGCAGTACACTACTTTTAACAGTTACTTTACTTTGGTATAAAATAAAGAAGAGAAAAACAATGCATCCACTAAATGCTACTGTACTTTGCAATTACTATACAAATATTGCAAAATTAATTATCTGTACACACAAAGATTTTGATGGTGGATACTGAGAAGAAGTTTCTGTGTCATCCTATAGAAAACTAAAAACAATGAGAAATTGCCCCAAAATAGATTATTGGTTCGAAAATAAGCTGCTTGACGTCAATATTTTATTATGAGTCATTTGATATCAAATATATTTCAATGTAAAATGAGTCATGTAACATCAAATACATTTCAATGACATACATGTACCTATGCACCACTTTGCTAAAAGTCATAGGCAATACAATGTTCCTAATAATGTTCTTTCTTTTTTTTTCTTAAATGTAAAGGTTGGGGTCAGGATTTGCAAGACCACCACTTGCCTTCATATCATCACCAAATGGTAGTTAAGTACTTACAAATGGTGTGTTGAAAGTTTAAGATCCATAAGTCATAAACTTATTGTTTTATGAGAGAAGCTAATAACAATATGCTACCAGAATATTGTTTCCATGAGTTCAAATTTTGCTCAGATAGGCTTTCACATCACCAACTGAGCGTAACGGTCAGTGGCTATTAAAGTATATGGTCACCAGCATGAACTCTGCGTGACCTTTGCCTAGTTGGCCACGACAGGCTGTGCCAGACACCACTAATGGAATTGTTGTAAAAGCATGGGCCATCGCTTTGCAAGTTTTGAAGTTTAAACGCCCAGATTTTCACTAAAATTACGTAGTCTATCCAAAGGTTCTATGAGAGGTGTTAATTTATAATAATCTTCACATTGTGAAATGTAATGATTTTAGCTGATTTCATTTATTTTGCCATTTTTTGGCACGCAAATCTCGTACCCAATCTTTAGGTTGGAAACCGTTTGTAACATTGAATTCCAATATATTTTATTTCACAAGCACAAACACACTCACTGTACTCACATTTCCTAACTTACCAGTGGCATATAACAGACACAGCATTGGGTGAGGTGGTGACATAGCAAGTGGGCAAAATAAGCAGAGGGAGGGAGGAGTGGTAGGGGTGTCCCTCCTCCCACGGAGCGAGCATTCTTTTTGCATGAAGGTCTTTGTGCATATGTTTCACTACTTGAAAAAGTTGTTCATGAAAAAGAAAAGGTCACACAGAAACAGACTACCACATTAATACTGTAGCCCCTGTATGATGAATATTTTGCAGTGGTTTTCTTGTCACAACTAAACTTTTTGCATACTTACACAAAATGAATAAAAATGCCAGAAAATTGCAGAAATAAACTCTTGTGAATTCCTCATCATGAAGCAAAATCTCAAAAATATCGGTCGCAAAATTTATGGCATATACAGTATAACATTACTGTAAATAACAATGAACACAACACAATGATGCACGTTTTCAATACACTTCTATACATAGCATAATTTTGTTTCTTCTTTTCTTATGTCTGTTTTTTTTTCTTTTAAATATTTCTGTTGGGGAAGGGGGGGGGGAGGTAGGGGGATGGAGACTACCCTCCCTACCTTCCAATCCCCTGTCACGCTACTACTGCTTCATGCTTACCATGATTAGTACACCCATTTATTCCCCATCAGTAATTTAATGTCTTCTTGATGGCATCAAGACACCTCCATTTGTCTGGCAGGTAGAAGGGCTCAAACATGTGTGGAAAGGGTGAGTCCCAGCCACACACTCTCTGTACAGGAGCCTCCAGGTGTAAGAAACAGTCCTCCTGCAAAGATAATGGTTGAGTCCACATGTAATCAAAATGCTAAAAACAGGAATGTTGGGTGGGGGGATTTTTTGAACAGAAATGGTTCCTGAGGCATCATATACAATAACAATGTTCCAGTTTACAAAATCTGAACTATACAATTCCCCATGTTACCAGTGTCTCTGATTAGGTCTAAAAATGAAGCCCTGAAAAAATTGCAGTTCAAAACGATCATTATGTGCTTTTAACAAGTGAAAATCATTGAGCGAACGTTCTATTTTTCCCAAAAGACTGCTGTGTTGTAGAATTTTCATCCACAGACAATAATTCATGTGCCAACTTTTAACAATACTCATTTTACGAGGGACAGCATAATTGTCTGAAATTTTGTGTTCCATGGTGTTTACATGTATGTGTCCATTCAAACACTGTCAAATATGTCAGATAGCAAAGTTTGACAATTTTTGGTTTTTTTTTTTTTTTTTTAGGGGGGGGGGGGTTTTCCGTACAATGTTATATAGTGTCTTTAATGCCATAGTTTTGGTCAATTTGACAAATTATTCATCATTCTCTTCAAGTACAAAGTACATGCTATTGTGTCTCAGATAAGGTCCAAAACTGAAGCACTGGAAAATTGTATTTCAAAACAATCATTTATTGGTATAACATACAAAAAAATCTATGCAAAACCAGTTTTGCCACCCATTCCCCCCACTGACTGCTATGTTGTAGTAGGGTGGGGAGTTGAGTATCTGGACACTTAATTTTTTAACATTTTTCAGGATACATTTACCCCCAAACCTATTTTTCAAATGATAAGAATTTCAATGAAAGTCAGGATTTATGGGAAGAGAAATGAAGCTGTGTCCCAGGTGTCTGTTTGCAACTTTGCGTGATAGTTTCTGGCCCATGAAACGCTGTTCTAATGCGTGGTGTCCGGGTATACAACCTATCCGGAATTACAACCCGTGATGATCCACCGGATGCTTTATTCACGAGTATTTGTCTAAATTTGTCCACGTACAGTATATCTGACTAGTGGCAGATTTCCTCTTTTTTTTCACGCATTATTTGTTGGAAGAAGTAACAGGTAGCTCAGACATACACGTACAAGTTATGTACACTGTATATCAAAGTTTGAGTTTGCTTTTATTTGAATGTCAATAATTTTAAACAATGTCTTTAACATACTATTGATTTTACATACGTCTTACTGCAAACCAAACATGTATAAAAACAGCACCTGTTTGAACAGAAATACGTGAGATATAGATCTTTGACATCAGAAGGCCCATTCCCATCGTAAGCCTTGAGCTCAAAATCTAGTATAATGCAGTAATGGTGATGATTTGCACACACAGCAGGGACACACGCATGACTATTTAAAACTACTGAACCATATGTTGCCTCCCTCTGAAAAAATTAGTAATGTGATATATTTTCCCAAAATATATTTCTTGCTCTGTGAAATTCTGTCCCAACTCACAGCAGGTATGATATACAGTAGAATATACATATAAAATTTACTTGTACATGTACGTATTGTACAAAACTATCTGTTTTCATCAAAACAACCAGTGGCGCGATAAAATAGGACAATTTTGGCACTGTTAAACAATGTTTCCAACTTAAATAATTTGAAAAATACCTGTACTTGCCCCTACATGTATATTCAATCGATGTCTCTCACTTCAAAGCCTTCATTATTAGTGCTGTACAAAATGCTGAGTGAAAATCTATGAGTGACTGATTTTACTATCTAACCTCCCCCCCCCAAAAAAAAATAATAATAATAATAATGATAATAATAAAAAAAATTAAAATTAAAATTAAAAAAAATAACAACACAAATCTCCAGTTGAATTGCACCTCATTCATAAACCTTCAAAATCGACATCACTCTATGTATGTGCGGTAGGAGAACATCAGAGACTGTTACCCTAAGTGCCTTGTGCCTTTGTTGGCTTTATTGAACCTGTTACCTCTGAGATTCTATAACAATTGCTGTCAGTAGAGTTCAATGACTTGATTAGTGGTAGACCTCAACTTAGGTAAAACTATAATTCTAGAATCACATTATTATGCAAAGATTCAGCTGTGAAAATTTTGTAGTCATACATTGACTCATTTTAAAAGTACTACCATCAGAATGCCTTGTGAGAGACAAATTTGTTAAGTAGCATTTCTATGGGATTAATTTCTCTTGGGGCTCAAGGGAACTTCAGTCTCGGTATGTTCATGCTTGATTCTGTTGAGTAAACAAATTCAAGACAAATCCTTCCAGCCAGGAGATACACCCCAACTGGTGTATAGACTGGTATATCTCGCAACCAGTTTGGTTCTTGAGGCATTTTTTGTTTCTCCCAATCATGTCACTGCCCTTATACATGTACATGACATATGGGGTTGTTGTAGGCAACAGGTAAATACATAGTGGGAACTGTGACCCAGTTCACCTGCGGTCAGTTAAAGGGACTGAATCGTGGCCATCGACCGGCCTGATGAGAACAAAACTCAGGGCCGTCACCCTGTTCGCTAGCTCCGTTTCGCGTAGGTGTGTTGATGTGTTGCGAAACCAGTTCGATGCACGCAGCAGGGCACTGGCAGATCGTGTATTCAGTACGGCCAATGAGAAGCAACAAACTCAGTGGAGGTCCTATCAAATTTACCGAAACGTGCCGAATTGATTATTCGGGCTCTTTCGTATTAGCGTGTGCGTCCATCGCGGTCCACTGAGTACTGCAACGAAACAAACACTCCACCGCGTATACAGTATGTATAACTCGAAACGGAGCTAGTGAACAGGGTGATGGCCCTGAGTTTTGTTCTCATCAGGCCGGTCGATGGCCAGGATTCAGTCCCTTTAAAAAGCACCCCACTTTCCAGTGCAGTACAAAATAGGAACTCACTGGTAGAGGTAAGTGGCCCTTAACAGTCCTGTACACTCAGAACCACTGCTTATAAAACCAAACACAGTTTGTGTGTAAATGACCCTGTACACAATCTTTAGATCTTCCTAAATGTAAGACTTTTGAACTTTGTTCTGCATTGTCATTTTTCACAATGGGGGCTGACCCCATGACACAAATTTGTTACATTCGTTCGCTCATTTTCTGTCAGTGTGACTTAGGAGAGAATTTTAAAGGGATTGCTTTCAGATGTTCTCTACAAAAGAAATATTGCATTACCAGGGTTCCCAACATTTCATAAAAACTTATTCCCTGATATTTTTCTCTGATGGAAGTTAAACATTCTACGACCATCATTTTAAAATATTTCTTGCTTCAACCATAATCTCGCCTCATGTCTATGATACTGTACACTGTATGTTCAGAAGGAAGTCAGACCACAGGACAAACAAAATTCCATGATTTTTCCCTGAATTGATGGGATTTTCTCAAATTTCCTGACTTTTCCCTGACTGGACAAAGGGGGAAGTCATTTTCCAGGTTGGTTGGGAATTTTGCCTTCATCACATATCAATTAAGCATCCTACAATCTCTTTGATTCTAACACAATAATGTACAGTGGGAAATGGACATGGCAAAAGCCACCACACTCATAGATTTTCACCTTCTTTTTCAAAGCACTAAAATGAAACTTCAGGGCTTCATTTTCAGACCTAATCAGAGACATGGGGTACAATGTGACTCAGATTTGTTAAAAATGGAAACCTTGATAAAAGATGCCGTAACAGTAAGATTTCACATGCTTCTAATACCTGAACCAAATTCTGAAATTCCTTTAAATAGCACAACCCATGACACAGAGAAGAGATGGTATATACAATGTGTCCAAGATTAGAAGGGGCAGTCAAATGAGTGCAAAATATCACACAATTCCATTGTCATTTTGGGTTAATAATGGGGGATAATCAATCATTCGGCACTTTTAGTTTGCACGTATGTTCTTGACGAGGACCACCTGGATATAATAATGAGGAAAATGGAGAGGATTCTTCAATTTCTGCTAGAATCCCAGTGTTAAAGGGAGAAGGAGCCAGCAACTAACAGACATAAGTTAAGAAAAAAATGACATTGTGAGTATTGTGAGAATTATGGAACATGGTGATAAAGACAGCCTAAATAAGGGGTACTGTGTCATACTCACCCTCAGCAAGGCTCTATAAATTAGTTAATTTGTGTTTATGTTACATCTTTGCAAGTTTCACCCTAGGACAAAACTTGCAGAAACAGCTATGGGGGAGGAGCTTATTGATTCAAACAGTGCATACATGTACATTACCACGGCGTGACTAACACATGTTGGAGTGGCACGCATCGGTCACTGCATGGTCACCTGCCAGACCTGTGCATCTGCGATCTGATTGGGAAGAACTCAAATTCTTTTTTTAACTTATGCCTGTTTAGTTCTGCCCCTTCTCCCTTTAAGTTTTAAAAGTCTGAAAGATTTAAAATTGTCCAATCTACCAAGTAACCTTGTTCCAGTGAAATACATACAAATACTACACATATTTTTTCTTGTGTGTGTGTGTGTGTGCACGTGAGTGTGTGTGTAATAATACCATGTACTATAGCCCATGTGTGTAATAATACTACGTACTTCAGCCTCTGCGTGTGTGTGTGTGTGTGTGGAAGTGCCTCCATACGAGGACATAAGTCCACACTCTACATATCAACTGAGGACACCCAGCATATCGGGGATGGTCCTCAATTTGCGAGGTGGTGCAAATGGTTGGAAATTGTGTCCTCATTTGTACAATAGGGGTATATTGGGCAATTTGAAAAAAATAATATCATTTGTAAATCAGGGGTATGTTGGACATTTTGAAAAAATAATTTCATTTGCATATTAGGGGTATGTTGGACATTTTGAAAAAAATAATATCCAAGTGCTGGATGCTTCTGCCTTTGACTGTGCACTTTTTTTGTAACTGTTCCACACACATTGTGCATCCACATACACATAATGTCCTGTCTAGGTGTGTAATCATGAATTAAAGTCCACATTTGCATGGTTCTGTACAATGTCCTCGACTGGGGGAAGGGGGGGGGGGGGGCTTACAAGTATGTGTAAGCGTGCAGCTGTGCATGTGTATGTGTGAATCCTGTACCTGCTGCCAATGGGACGCTAGCACTGTATGACACTTCACATTTAGTCCAAGGGCATGCAACAAAACGGGGATAGTCCCGATCTCACCGCCTAATACAAAGACAATTTTTGGAAAATCAATGTGCACACACATAAAAATTGTCCTTGAACGAATGTTTTACATCACATCATGTGCATCCCCTATGGAGATGAAGTGTGTCTCCCACTGCTGGTAGTATCATGTAGTGGGTATACATCCCACATTTGTATGTTCTAAATCATGTACTTGGTGGTGTCAAAGATACGTATGTATTTGAAATGATTGATGAACCACAAGCACCATCTGGGATTCAGAATAAAAGATATGAAAAAAAGTAAGAACTCAAGAAATTCTGTTACACTCATACATGTTCACCATAAACACAAATAATTAATTTGAAAAATATAAGCACTTTGCACACAATATTTGTTTTACGTGAAAAATGACCGACTGAAAAAAAAACTTTTATGTACTATGAAACAGAACTTTGGAAAAGTTCCAAATACCTCTATTAACACATGTGTCTGGCTGTACGCATTCAGACTATAAATAATTTACTTTTAAAGACACTATATAACATTGTGGAAGACCTCATTAAAAAATTGTCAAACTTTGATATCTGACATATCTGACAGTGTTTGAATGGACAAATGAACACCCTAGAACACAAAAGTTCAGACAGTCATGTTGTCACTTGTAAAATATGTATAAATAAAAATTGACACAAGAATCTATTCTCGGCCGATGAAAATTTTGCAACACAGCAGTCTATGGGCGAAACCTGGAATGGTCTCTCAATGATTTTTACTTTTTTAACCCCATTTTAACTGGGCTATTTCAGACCAGGTTTTTACTAGGGGCAGATCTCGGCCGCGGGTCGCGTGGTCGCCGCGAAACTTTGCATGCACATAAAGCCGGATGTAAACTACACGACTGTATAGTAAGTTATTTTTCTATTTTTTAGGTAATTAATTATGCAAATAAGTGCATGAAATTATGTTTTCGCCTATAACTCACTTACAATAGCCAGTAGAATACTAATTTTTGGTGAAAATATTCATTCTGACATTTCTCACAATTATCTACAAAAAATTTGCCGAATTGGAATTAATTTCTTATGTATTTTATTGTTTTGTGAATTTCTTATGTATTTCTGTGTTTTTTCGACCTTTTGTTTTCTATTGTTTTTTCGATGAAATTTGTTGGGGACACTTTGCAATCGTAAACAGCATAAAATAAGCAAAAATAATCAAACATTTATGATTTTTGGCTGAAAACACAATTTCATTGATTTTGTACATGAAATCATGCTTTTGAGCAATTTTTGTGTTGACATGCATGTATAAAAAGTCGCGCAGCGTCGCAACGGTACGTCCGATTTTTGCGCAAAACGGTCTCAAAAGATGCGCAAGACTTGAAACTAAAAAGTCAGCGAGCGACGCAATCAAAAAATTTTGCGCGTCGGCATGGTCGCGAAATTTGCGAGGGGGGGGGGTCAATTGAAACCCCCCCGCCCCCCCCCCCCCCCCCCCGCAGTTAAATATAGGGTTAAAGCACTTAATGATCATTTGAACTGTAATTTTTTCAAGCCTTCTTTTTTAAAGCTTATTAGTACAGGAATTGTAGCTGCACTATTTTTAAAAATGGAAATATTGTTATACCATGCCTTTAACCATGTACAATGGCACATTTAGTGTGCATGTATTCACTACACGTTTTGCTTAACAAAAAAATACATGTAACCTCGAAAGAATTAACCTACATACAACTGTACATGATGTGAGATGAATCAATAATTGTGACTGTAGTGCCATATGGCAGAGCATATTTCCTCATCAGATGAACTAGCTTCACAAATGTCAGTCACAGCTATGTATGCATGCCATGCATGTGTGTGGGTATAGATTGAACTGTAATTCTTAATAATGTTGTAAAAAAAACTTTCATATCATAATTATGACTTAATTTTTGTTTTCGTAACTTTTAGCAAGGAGTTTGTGAGAACACTTGCATTATATATCAGTATTATTTAAGTAACCAGCTGGCAGCAAGGCTAATTTTGTTTATCGTGACAGCCAATCACAGCTCGTCATTTTACGCGCATATTGCTCCATCGCTTCCATTGTATTGTTTCGTTTTGGCTTTCTGTTCATTCATGCAATTTTACTCAGAGTGCGCGTTGAAAAGCTTCAGTTTGTCCGTTTTAAATGATAATTTCCGATTTTGCAGTACCAAACACCTTTTCATAATGTTTCTATTGTTTTGACTGGGCTTACTAGTCTCTGGAGTCTGGACCATAATGATGGACCTGCATAATACTGCATGATATTATGTCTTGCATGATTAGTCTGTTGGAAATGTCCACTTGGTTCTCTTGGCACAGGGACAAACTTGTCATAGTGTATAATTAGGTATAAGGACATCATGCGCCCTCAATGTGGATGAAGTCCCTTTAACTGGGGTGCTGGACCTGTTTAGTAGGATCATCATCATCATCATCATCATCATCATCATCATCATCATCATCATCATCATCATCATCCGATCATCATCTTCATCAGGCATTGTTCAACCATTGTTGGATGAAGCCCAGTTTCCATTTGCTTCCGAATCTATTCCACATTGTTGTGTGTGTGTATGTTGTTATTTCATCTCTCCATCTCCTCTTTTGTCGACCTCTTCTTCTCTTGCCTACTCTTGGTTGCCATGTTACGAGTTTCTTAGTTCATCGGTTGTCTTGTGTTCTAGATAAGTGTCCTGCCCATCTCCATTTTAAACGGGATGTAACTCTGCAGTTGTGGATTCTTCATAATGTCAGATGAGAGGCACCACAAAGAACATTTCCCTATTACCATTAAAAAAAACATCAACAAAAGCCAACTGTATTTAGCCTTGTGAACATATCTTTGATTGGTTCTCATGAGCCAAACTGAATCAATATCTTTATCTTAATGGTCATTCAACCAGCTGTTCAAAACAGTTCAAGCTTGCCAATGTTATCTTCTATATGTTTACCCTTGCTTAACTTATGCAACAGCTATTTTCATAGCTGATATCATATTCAGGTAAGGCAACATGCCAACTTCCTTTTACTGATTACTGGAGCAAAAAGAAGATTATATCAATAAAGGAGGAAAAAGATGATCATTCTATATATATTTCGTCTTCAGCATTCAATCATCTATACATCAAAAGTTTCTGTTGATCATTCTACTTATAAACATTTTCCATCTCTCAGAAAATGGCACAGTGCATCCATTGCAGAAAACAAATAGAACCAACAGCAATTTGAAAAGCTGCCGGATTAAATACCCGACACGTTTTGCTGCTCTTGTCGAACTCTATTAACCTACGAGTGAAAATGTTTCATCAAAACACTGTTCACTAATCTTTCTCAGTTTTAATGTACTTGTCACCTGTTCTTTCCCATTAACATATAGAACAAAAATGAAACAATGACTGTCACAAATTCAACATATCCTGTAGTTTGATAATTCGACATCCCCAACCCTGTATAGCTTATTGTATTAAAAGGGACTATGCATACATAATGTATTTGAACACTTATGTTTCTGGCCGTGATATCGCACGATAACGGCTTTGGCAATCAAACACATTGAGCGTCCTTCCCACGGTGATCACTGTAAAGAACTATTTTGAAAATAGTACTTCCAAACTAGACCAAGGAGAAACAGTGGACAAAGATAACAACAACATTGTGCCTAGAGGACTCCACAATGTTAATTTACTTTGTCATCATTTTGTGTAGTGCTGTATCCATACATGTACGTGTATGGGTGGGGGGGGGGGGGTAGTGTTTGGGGTGTTTTAGGTCTCAAACACCCCCCTTTAGCAAAATTTTGAAATTTTTGTTCACTGCTGCCATTAACACATGACACATGAATTAACTCTTTACGTGCCAGACGATTTCAACCTCTATGGACTTTATGTGTATTTACTTGGTGCAGATCTGCAACTTTGGTACATTAAAAGTTAACGTCCTGTGGACAAAAATTCTTTAACAAGCTCAGCCCATGGGGGAAATCAAGAATGATCGCTCACAGATTTTTACTTGTTAAGAGCACTTCATGATCATTTAAA